>JADLZK010007221.1:0-11983 GCA_015847255.1 Hyparrhenia diplandra
CCTGGGCAGCCAGCCAGCTCATACCTCCTCTGTAAAGAACTACGGCAAACGTTTGCTGCACTAGCCACGGTTTCATGTTTTCATATATATAGAGATTACAATACTTGATTACAAGGAAACTTGGTTCTCAAGGTTCAAAATACACGGCAGATTGATATTCAGATAACAACTCATCTATCCTATCTGCCGTGTGTAATAACAAGATCACGCACACCGTGGTCATCGCCACATTACACCGTGTGTTAGTTACAATATTTGTTACACAAGTTGCCGCATATTCTAATGACACCTAATTAATCTATTTGTTCTTCTTACAAGATTTAGATCGTTCTTGAACTCTTCAAACTTCACATAAGGTAGCGTTTAGTGAATCTGGTCGATTCCTGCCAGATTGGGCCGAATCGATTAATGCGGGATTGGGGAATTGGGAGGAGAGGGGAGGGAGATGGGGCTTATGATGGCGTGGCGGCGTGGGCGGCAGCCGCTGCCGTGGGATATGCGCGGCGGCGGAGGTCGGGACGCGCGTGGGCGCCGGTGGCGGCGGCGGTTGAGCCGAAAACGATAGATATGTTTTATTTGCTTGCTTATCCCCTAGAGATTACATGCCTCTTGTTTATATAGCTCCTGCTAGTGGGACTTTGTAATCTAAGCAATCTCTATAAAGTTTCCTTATATGATCTGAATACCTTTTTCACAAGATATCCAATTTATTTATTTCCCTAATAAGGGCTCTCCCTTATAGATGAGATATCCCCTTGCACACCAAAAATTTCCTAAGATAATCCTAACTTCAAGACGTAAGCAAACTCCCCTGACTCGTGACGGGAGAAGGAAGGCGGCGGCAAGGGGGCCGCCTTTAGCGCCACGACGCGCCTCGGCCCCCTTCTCGGGCCGGCTGCCGCCGTCAGCCCAATTAGCCTCGTCTCTGGGCTGGCCCAATTCCTGGATCATGACAAAAATCCATCCGTAACTTGATCCTCGCTGGGTACAAAACCACTACTACTTATTCTATTTTCCGCGGCGGTTTTCGTAACCGCCACGAAGCGAAAGGTCACTGAAAATCGGTCATTTTTTTCGTGTTTTGGAAACCAAAAAGCCCGCCACCGTTAATGAATATAATAATAAAGAAAAATCAATCTCGAAACCCTAACGGGCCCAGATCTCGGGCCGCCGGGCCCGCTAGGGTTTCGTGGTCCCGCCGCAGCCGCCGTGATCCGCTTCCACTCGCGGGTCCGCCGCCGAGCCGGATCGCCGCTGGCCGGCCGGATCCGCTGCCGCCGCCACGATCCGCCGCCGCCACGGCCGGATCCTGCGCCACCCGGAGAAGCTCCGCCGAGCCGGACGCCGCCGCCGCTTTGCCGGTGAGGCCGCGCCGCCGGCCGCGGGTGTTGGTGAGGGGCCCGCCGCCGCCGCCGTGGTGCCGGTGAGGGGCCGTGCCGCCGCTGCCGCCAGCCGCTTTGCCGGAGAGGAAGGGAGGGGCACGCGCGCGACGGGAGAGTGATGCGGTGGGCGCTACCGGGCCGGGGTTTCCGGGAGAGGGTTACGCGCAGTCAAGGTTGGGGAGAGAGAGTGAGGGGTGGTGACCTAAAAACGCTAAGTGTTGTATATATAGTAGACCGTGAATATCGAATCTATTGGGCTTGAAATTTGGCTTTCACTGTGCGTATTTGGGCTCTGATTTAGGTGGCATGCTTTTTAAAACCGGCCACTGGAAGTATCGATTTTACCGTGGCGGTTATTATGACCGCCATGCCAGGTAATAAATGGGGAACCGCCACGCTAATCGCGGATATTAACCGCGGCGTTTCCTCAAATGCTGAAAATCTCTAGTTTGGTTTTGGATAATTAGTATCAGAATTAAGGACCAATCTCTCGATGCTGGGTTTGACTAGATTGAGATCGACGTGGTCAAGTTTGGAGCATTGCGATCATGGATGATGGATCGAGGGCGACCCGCCGATTCCGCCAGATTGGGCCGCAACTGGACACGCAGGTTCGCCGACCTTCGGCTTCGAGATGGCGTATGTGCTGCAGCCGGCGGGCGCGACGAGCAGCAAAGACGAGCTGACGAGGTGGAGTGGTAGAGAGCCGGGGAGGGCGCGGCGGTGGCGCAGCCGGCGCTGGTCTGGCGGCGCACGCGAGCGAGGGCGTGTGGGAGGTGGGGAGCCAAGAGCCGGAAGTGCTGTAAAAGATATATTTGCTTGCTTATCCCCTAGAGATTACATGCCTCTTGCTTATATAGCCCACTAGTGGGATTCTGTAATCTAGGCACTCTATAAGGTTTCCTTATACGATTGAATACCTTTTACAAGCTATATCCTAGTTTATTCTCCCTACTAGGATCTCTTATAAGATGAGATATCCTCTGCACACCTACATTACCTAAGATAATCCTAACTTGAATATGAAGCAAATTGGGAATCGTGACGAGAGAAAGGCGGCGGCGCAAGGGGCACTGGCTCTTGCACGCGCGCTCGACCGTTCCTCGGGCCGGGCAAATGTCAGACAACAGCCCATCTAGCCACTCTGGGGTGGCCTTACGTTCATGGGTTATACATCTCCCATCACACTCGACGCGAGGCGGCGCATGGTCCACGCGTCGCCCATCCCACCACGTGAGTGGCGGCGGGCCCGATTCGGAGGTGACCACCCAGCCCGGCTAGAAGACGGAGAGGACCGCACTTGTCGCTATGTCGCCGTGGCGCAAACACCGGCATCTCGGGCGGGGCGGCCGAGGCGGCGGAGGTCGCCGGGCGAGACATCAACTTGAAGCTCGCCGGCCTGCACGGCGGACGCCCGCCATGCACGACGATGACGGAGGGCGCCGTGAGGGTCCCGGACACTCGACCATCCGCGGGTCGGGCGAGGAGACGCGGTAGGTGTAGGTCGCCGCACCGCCACCTTAGCATGGAGCTGCCGCAGAGAGACATGTCGGACGACGCGGCGGCGAGGAGGTGAAGCCGAGGAGGCAGCCTGGGAGAGTTGGTCGCTGGCGTGCGTCACGCGCGCCCTGCCAAATTTCAGATGTCTCGCGGCCCATGCTGCACCGACGGGTGACGCTCCTAACGCGAAGGAAGACGCACGCCATTGTTGTCAAAGAGGAGGACGGTGGCAATCTCGATCCGCATTATCGCGGCGTCCTCGTGGGGCTGAGGCGAGGACGACGGGAACGCCCGACTTCCTCCCGGGGCGATTGGGGAGGTGGAAGCCCACGCTACGCCATGCGTACGACGCTCTCCCCCATCATGAAGTCCTCGGAAAGCTCAAGCAGGGGATGTAGTAGCGTGGAAGTACCTCACGATGTTAGTGGAGGCTCCACGGGCGCCAGCCCATGTACCGATGGCGTGGAGATGATCCCCGGAAGCCTTGTTGGTCGTCAGGCTGCGTAGCCCGCGGATCATGTCGTCTTCTCGACGCCGCCGCCGATAATGCCCATAGCAATCGTGACGCCGCTGGCCCGGTATGCGGTCAACCGTGGCGCGCATGATGCCATCGCCGATGTTGCCGTGCAACTCGCGGGTGGCTCGGGTGAGCCGGGTGCCGCCGCTTTCCCGGGCCCGCCGGGCGGCGCCGTCCGTCGGGTCGCCGTTGTGACTAGTGGCGAGGTCGATGGCTCTCCATCGAACGGGCTCCAACCACTGAGTGCCGGGCCCGTGTAGCGAGGTGCGCAAGCCTCGACTGAAGAGGCCGACGCGGGGTGCCGCTCGCCCTCAAAATCCATGCGGATGCATAGACCTCGAAGGCGCCGATGTAGTCGCAGCCTTTGCTCGGAGGGCGCGCTGCGCATGCCCCCATGGCGCCGAGGCGCTCGGGGCGGCCGGGCGATGTCGCAGCGCTCAGAACTCGGCCCCACTCGAAGTGGGACTTCTTCTGGACAGTCGATGTACCGCATCGCAGCGAAGACCGCGAGGTGGAAGGCAGCAGTAACTCACGTAGTAGTCCGGTCGATGTCCAAGTTGAGCTTGAAGAAGAGCTCCAGCTCAGAATCCGTGAGGTCGGGTCGCCGTTGTCGCCAAACTCCCCGGACTTGTAGCGCGCGACGAGCGGGGAGGGTGCAATGCCGCGGTGGCAAAGACGGTCGGGCGCCGTGTGGCGCGACAGGACGAGGGAGCGGGCGCCGCTGGTGGCTTGTCGATCCCGCGCAACTTGTCGTCGTGGTGAGCGCTGCTGAAACTCCTTGTATCTCTAAGCCATGGGGCGGTGGGAATCGCCCCCGGTCTCCTGATATCACCGGCCGATTCCGGGCCTAGATTGGGCCGAATTGACACGTGTTCGCCGACCTTCAAAGCTTCGAGATGGCGCGCACGGGTTGCTGCGCCGGCGGCGACGAGCGAGACGAAGCGACCTGAGGTGTGGAGAGGAGGAGTCGGGAGGGCGGCGGCGGGTCCAGCAGGCGCGCCGGGGCGCGGGGCGCAAATAGCGCTGGCGCTGGGCGGCGCAGTCGCAGCGAGGGTAGGGGAGGTGGGAGCCAAGAGTCAAGGCGAAAAGATATATATTTGCTTGCTTATCCCCAGAGATTACATGCCTCTGCTTATATAGCCCAATTAGTGGGACTTGTAATTCATGCAATCTCTATAAGGTTTCTTTATACGCATTGGAATACCTTTTACACAAGCTATTGGTCCTAGTTTATTCTTTCCTAATATGGTCTCCTTATAAGATGAGATATCCCCTTGGCCAATCAAAAAATTACCCAAGATAATCCTAACTTGAATATGAAGCAACCGGAATCATACGAGAGGGAAGGTGGCGGCGGCGGGCGCGCCCTGCGCCGCGCGCCCGCCCTCTCGCACGGCGGGCCGTGTCAAAGCCCATCTAGCCACCCGTGGTGGCCCCGGGTTCATGACACTATCCAAAAAGGTGATCGCCGCCCAACTTGATGAAGGTGGAGATCAATTGAGCCCAAGGCAAAGGTGGTATAACCATGGGGCCTTTTGATTTTACACCAAAAGACTACAGAGGGTGAGGGATTATAGGATCGCATGTCGCACTATTAAGAGGGGAAAACTTATCGCATTACCTGTGCCCTCCCGATGCCTTTAGGTTCAAAATTCATATGCATGCATTCTAACCTAAAGAGCTAACTCCTCGGCCCCTGCTCTAAAAATGGTTTCGAAAAATGCTAACACATGGTGCTCGAGGTGTTCTTCGACTGCGTCGGCTAAACAAAGAATCAAGCGACGGAAGCTGGTTTGGAGCAAAGGCGCTAAGAAAACGCACAACACAACGACTTTTAATTTAGCAGCCTTCACGCCAGTGACGGACGCTGCGGACTCGGACCTCGCGATCGAAGCATGTGATCGACCGGATCGCAAGTCGGCAGTGTGGTTCCCGGCCAAAGAAACAGTAGAAGCATGTTTTCGGATTGATTCTCGGGAGTGACCTGACGCTAAAGATGCACTCGGACGCGATGATTTCCTCGACTCGGATGCACGCACAGTGGGTTCTATATTTGCAGGTTGACGAAATGTCGGTTCGACCGGAGCTCATCGGATCGGACTCATGTGCACGAAGTCCGTCGTAGACGTCCTGGCCGGCCGTCGCAGAATTGCATGTTCCTCTAACGCTCTTTTCGTGGTGGGAGTCTATTTTATACTTTGGCCGGCCATTGCTCTCTCTTGGCCGCCGGACCATTCCTAACACTCGAGTCGGAGCAACCCTCCCTCTCTCTGTCATTCTTGCGTTTGTGAGTCTGCATTCTTTGAGAGAGAGGTGATCCAAGCGCATTTGCTTTGTGTTCTTCTGCATCTAGAGGCACTTGGGGATCGCTGTGAGCCGCTGCCTCTCTTTGTTTCTTCCTCGAGACACCGCCTCTAGCTTCGGTTTGCGTGAATTGGTGGAGGCGCTTGGACAAGAGTTGGTGATTGTTCTTGGCCACCTCCCGGCTGAAATTGATGAGAGTGATTCACACACTTCCGCGTCGGAAGACAAAGTGCAAGGAATACATTGCTCGTGTCTTTGAGTACCTCTACTCTGTGAGTGGTGTGTTGGAGGCTAGCAAGGGCACCGCTTCAGTCTCAAAACATCATCCTTGTGTTGGCTCAAGAATACCCGAGACTTAGCTTGCTCGGTGTACAAGTGAACTCCCGTGAACAAATCATCGTGGTTCAGCTGTCTCAGATTGGTGATTGGCTTCATCCTTTGATTGTGATTGTGTTTTCCTCCATACTGGTGATTGGTTCATTGCCTCGACGGCCGGGTGATAACAATTCCTTGCTCTTGCATTTACATTCCTAGCTTACTTTTATGTATAGTAGCACTTGCTTGTTTAGTTGTTCTTGCTAGCATAAGGATCATATTTAGGATTGCTCACCAGATAGAGTAGTGACATAGACTGAGTGAGCATAGAGATGGATAGCGTATATTTAGAATGGTCACCAGAGGCTCGCAAGACATCGAGCTGGTGCAAACCGCGATCACGCTTGTTGTTGTGGTACTAACTCGCTTTGTTGAATTGAGTTTGTAGAAAATTTTATAGGCTATTCACCCCCTCGAAGCCATCTAGGACCTTACAAATGCGCCACGGAAAATAAAAATCCAAACACCACGTAAAAATCACATGTCAGTAGTGAACATTACTCAAGCGCTGCGTGCAACTTTTTCTCTGCACAAGGTGAAAGTCATCGACCATCATGAAGAAGTTGACCCCCAAAGAGGCACCTCTTACATCGCGCCACCCTAAGCGACTCGGCCTCAAATACGAGAAGCAAGAAGAAGCTAGACCGCAATGAAAGGTAATGTGATACATGTATCTTTGCTCGGTGATGCTATGTCCAATACTTTTTGGATGATGAAAACCGAGCTTTTCGGTTTGATGGATGAACACTGATCTTTTGCGTGCATGGATGCAAACTCGAACTAGTTGTGATAACATCGTGATGGCTTGTGAGCCATTTGTAAACCGAGATCTAAAATATTATGTCAACTCAGTGGCTGCTCAAAACTTTGTTTTCAATGCAATGTTAGCTATGATGATTTCTATTGTGTTAGTAATGTTGATGACCATTGGTCAAAAATATGATTATGAAATGTTGCAAATTTGAATATTTAAACAAATGGGTCTATTTCTTAGAAAAATAGGTTCATCCATTCATACGCTCTTGCTTGACTTTATTATCCCCAGCCTTTGCTCCCAACTATAGATTTCCAACGGGTCATGTCGGTGTAGCCGCTGCGCGGCTCGACGGGCCGGATACGGGCCGCTGGCTTCGGTGCTTGACACTTCGCTAGGCACCGCACCCCGCCGCCGTTTTCATGCCGCGCCGGCCCAACAAGCACAATATTTCTAGTGTTTTTAGGTCTGTCCTAAGGCCTCACTAGCGTGAACATGTTTGATCATAGTATTGCTGGACTCTTAGCCGTACTTCACGGGAGGCTTAACCGTGCTAAAGAAGGTTGCTGGCCCGTTGTCTCGGGTATGTTACTTCGCTGAGCGGTGTGTTTTGGTTGGGCCGCGGGTTTGTAAAAGTCAAGCTGTGGGTTGTGACTTTGAAAAAGCAGCTAACAAAGCCGGATGGGATGGTTGGAAGTCCGCTTTGGTTGAGCCGCCGTGGCTTTTCGGTAAAGTCACCCTCACTCTCATGCGTATCTCATATGTCATAAATGCAGCTTTGGACCTTTCTACAAGCTGGCCCCGGCGTCATGCTTCACAACCTTTCTTCTACCTCACATCGCAGCAGCCAAGAGGGACAGTCAAAGCCGCCAGGTCGGGCGGCTCGCCTATGAGGGAGTGCAGCTACGAGTGGCGAGCCACGCCAGTAGAGGGAGGGGCGCCCGGGAGAGGGAGCAGCGAAGGCGTGGCTACAATCCCATGAGTCGAGCTCGCTTTTGTAGGAGGAACTTCGCGATCTCTCGCAAAGGGGAGGGAGGAGTCGGGCAGTACGCTGGGCCGCGGTTGTGTGCAGCGCCCGCGCAGGAGGGCGAAGCGGCCGGATGTGCTGCGCCCGTCAGCGGCCGCACCACGCGAGGCTCGGCGAGGCCGGATCTGCTTGCCAGAGCGCTATGCCGCCACCACCGGTGCACTACCCACCGGCCATGGAGGGTTACGTCTGCGGCCGACTCCTGAGAGGACCTTGTGCCGGGCGCCGCGGAGAGTGTGAGAGTGCGGCGGGGACAGGGATTTGAGCGGCGCCCGGCTCGCGTTGGGATCTCGCTCGCAGGCACCACGGTACGCACGGAGGCGTGAAGATGGTGTCCGCGCCCGCCAGTCCGGAGGTCAGCGGGATGAGCAGCCACGAGAGCGCTGGCGCGCCGGCGCCGCTCTTAGCTCAGGGAGCTCCCGCACAGATTGGGTCACCGTGCTGAGGAATAGAAAGAAGGAGGGAGAAATATCGCACCACGTAGGAGAGTGTTGTACACATGCCAGGGTCATGCACGGGTGGTGTTTGTTAGGGAGAAGAGTGGAGAGTCTACTTAGTATGTGACGCATTACATATCCATAAAAACACAACATGGCTAGTTTTATCATTTAAAACACAACATATTTAGTTTATCATTCTCTATCTGATGCTAGAGTATTGTGTGATTGTGTTAGTACAATGGCGTACATTGAGTCCTCAAAAATAAAGTAGCGTATGTATAGTAATGTGGTCTCATACACATATAGGTAAGTTATAATGTTTCCTTTCACCGCGGCATACGCGACGGGCACATTTGCATAGCGTAAGAAGAGAACGCACCGGCATGTGTGTAACCCGATGTGCGTATAAGGTAGTAATTTTTGGACCAAAACGCGAAGAAGAAGGGGAGAGGTAAGCTGGATTTATGCTATCACTGACAGTGGAAAGCCGCTTTTAAGGCAAAGCATTTGCGGGCTTTGAGGCCATTTGGTATGGCACGCTTTTAGCAAAAGCAAAAAGGTGATAAAGCCCAACCAAAGGGACTGCGTAAGATGCTCTTTCTTGAGGAGATTACTGGCACGGCGAACATGTGCTTGGGAGTTTGATCACCCGAGGAGTCCGCGTGCGACGGCGGGCGTGCCTCTGCTTGAGGCCTGCGATATGGCGGTAGGGCGGCTCAAAGCACGACGCTGTCGCGTACTGGGCAGTGTGCTTTCCGGCGAGGCCAAATATGAGGTCGCTGCGTGCCATGCCGGGCCGCACTGAGGCATCATGGAAAGAGTATACTCCCAGCGCCTTTGCATTTTAGTGCGAAAAATGAGCCCAGTAGCATGTGCATTTGGTCCCGGCGCATTAGCGCTCGACGTACATTGATCCAAGTCTCGCACGTACGTCATTCTAGTACTTTTTCAGAGGCTTGCTTAACTTGCCGGTTGGGCTCAGTGAATGCTTGGAGGGTAAAAGCGAGGATTCAACTTGTTCTTTGTAGATGTAAAAGTTGTTTTAGCACTAGAATTGCTGTGTGTATAAAGACACTTTCAGCTTCTGCCTCTTCCCAAATCTTATTCTCAAAAGCTGACAAGCTTTTTGACAAGCAAACGTCTATTCTCCTCAAACGAGGTGCACTGATTCGGCGTGGACGGAATTGACACGTGAAGTTGGGGAATTATGAGGGAGGAGATGGGGAGCGGCCCGAGGCGAGGTGACGGCCCGGTGAGGTGGGGGCGGCGGCGTGATCGCAAGCGCCAGCGAGGCGGCGAGCGAGGCGGCGCTTGGCGAGCGCGTGCGGCGGCGGCCTTGGCTGCGCTGGTGCGAGAGGAAAGAGGTCTAAATGAAAATGCGATAAGGTATAGTTTTATTTTCGTACTTGTCTAGAGATTACATGCCACCTCTTGCATATAGCCCGACTCAGTGGTACACTTTGTAATCCTGAAGCAATCTCTATAAGGTTTCCTTATACGTCCGAAATACTTTTACAAGCAATTCTATTTTATTATTTCCTAATAAGGGTCTCCTTATAGATGAGATAGCCTTTGCACACCAAAATTACCTAAGATAATCCTAGCGAAGGCAAAGCAACCGGGTCGTGCGGAGAGGGGCGCGGCGGCAAAATGGCTCGCTACACAAGTATGCCCCGGCTCCCTCCCTCGGGTCGGGCGTCATCGCTGGTCTAATTAGCCACTCTGCCGCCCAATTTCGACGCGACATTTCCCACCGCTCGACGAGGCGGCCCACGTACCAACCCACCGTGTGGTGGCATGGAAGCGCACGTCCAGGAAGCCGCATAATTCCGTGCCCGGGCGCAGAGGATTCAGATACGACTTGTCGCTGTCGCCGCTGCGGCATGTTGGTGTCCCGGTCGCGAGAAGGAGAAGTCAGGTGGAAACTCCGCCGGGCGCAGACGTTTAACTTGAAGTCGCTGCTGCACGGCGAACGCTCCGCTGCGACAACGGACGCATGATCTGAGGCGCTGAGGGTGCCGGCTGCAAATGAAAGCATCCGGGCAGCCTTGTGTGAAGACGCAGGTGTAAGCTGTCAAGACCGCCACCTTTGCATGGCTGTTCGCAGTGACGGTCGGCGACGAGAGGGCGCTTAATGCAGGTGAAGTCGAGAGGCCGTACCGTAGAGGAGATCGGCCAAAAGCGCCGACGGGTCCCCAAAATGGCCTCTCCTTTATTCAATTTCGGCGCCAACCGTGATGTTGTCGACATGCGAAGAAGATGTCGCCGCTTGTCGTTTGAAGAGGAGGACGGTGGCACCTTGATCCGTCACGGCGCCTCGAGTAGTTAGCGACGCTTGCCGGAATGCCCGATCCTCCCGAGGGCGACGGGAGGAAGCCCACGCTACGCAGGCGAACGCTCTCCCCGCCAGAAGTCCGAGAAGCTCAGCGTTGGGATGTAGTAGCGTGAAAGTACCTCATCCATGCCGTGAAGGAGACTCCATTCCCGGCGCGCTAGCTTTGATCCCAAAATACATGGCGCCGAGATGATCCGAAGTTCTGTTGGTAAGTTGTGCCCAATCGCGTACTGATCATGTCGCTTGCCGCCGCCTCGATAAATATCCGCGGTAACAAGCGCGAAGCCGCTGTCGCCCCGGGCAGCGCTCACGTGGCAGCCGCCATGTCTCCGCCGAGGCCACCGGGTGTTTCGCGGCGTCGCCGCTGCGCACCTAAGTGTCGTAAGATCCTTATTGGCGCCGTCAGTTCGCCGCCGCTGTATGGGCAGGTCGATGGCCTCTCCAATCCAGGCTCTAACCATTCGAGCTGTTGGCGGTGCCGCCTCGTAGGCCTTCCACGGCGAGTTCGACATCGGTGGCGCCCGAAGTTCCATGCGCGAAAGCGAGTTCTCGGTACGCCGATGAAGTCGCTCGCCTTTGCCTCCTCGAAAGGCAGACGCCTCCAAAGTGTCAGGTAGGTATGCGTCCGGCGATGGCGAGGGCGAGTGAACTCGTCTCCACTTTGATCGAGAGTTCGCTCGACAAATCCATGAATCGACCGCAGTTAATACCAACGCAGGTGGATAGCAAAGATAACTCAATGTAGTCGGGCGAGTCTCCAAGTTAAGCCGGAAGAAGAGTTCCAAATGGCGGCCGAGGGGTCTGGTCGCTGCGCTTCGCCGCATTTCCCCGACTTGCAGACGCGGTGACATAGCGTAGGCGATGATGCCGCTGGTGGCACCATGGGCTTGACGCCGGGTGGCGCACCGTGGACGCCATGGTGGCTCCCGCTAGGGGGCGTGGGTGCCGCTAGTTTGGCACCGCTCTACCGGCGCCTCGTACCTGCCAGGTGTACCTGCGAGGAGAGGGGCACCGTGCTGCTGTCGCGGAGGATGACGCTGATGGCGGTCGAGCGGCCACCAAATAGCCGGGCCATCATCTTCTCGGCCAAATGAGGATAGTGTGGTTGGAGCTGCCGACGGAATCACGGCATGGCGGGCGACGCCGTGGCGTAGGCTACGTCTGCGTTACGGCGGCGCGGCGGCCGGGTTGCCCTCCGTAGTCGTCAGACGCGTGTGGGTATCGACGCGATGAAGACGCATTCATCCTGGCTGTGAAGTAGTCTCGATGTCATCGGGTTACCGCTTATCCGAAAGTAGCTGTCGCCGAGGAGCTTTAGCGCCGCGTTGAACTCGATTCTAAGCCATGGG
>JADLZK010007222.1:0-44236 GCA_015847255.1 Hyparrhenia diplandra
TTTATTTCATGTTAATTGACTAATAATATTATGCTATAACAGGTGTCAACAAACACGAAGTGGCACCGTGGACTCTCCCCGCTGAGCCACCGTGATGACTTCTCGATTGTCAATAAGCATAGGATGAGTGGCGACCTCGCCAGCAAGATGACAGCACTGCCAAAGTGACGAAACGAGGAACTGATCTACTGTGGACAAGACTGGACATGCCATGGCTAGCTGGAGCCCGGGTCGAGGTCAACGGTGAAGGTACGGATGGTGGAGGAGGTCAACGATGGCGAGAAATATCTCACCATCGTGAAGCGCCATGGCCGGGCTATAAAAAGCCCCGCCTGGGGAGCGATTGGCCTCACCCCTCACACACCGAGCACCACCGGGCTCAGGAATGCCCCATCCTCCCCTCCATTCCCTCTGTCCCCTTCTCCTCCTTGCCCTATTCCAATTTCCCCCAATTTTGGTGTCTGCCGACGACATTAGCGCCGCAGCCCTTCCCTCCTATTTTGATGAGATCTGGGCCAATTGGAGCTGCTGGTGAGTCCCAGAACCTCCATCCTACCTTCTTCTTCCCTTATCAGGTCACCTATGCCTCTATACGGCCCCACTGTTGACAGCCGAGGCCCGCCAAGCTCCATGGTCAACAAACAATGCCAACCAGAGACTGGCGAGGCACCACATCGCCCCACTACCACACCACAAGCCACCAGCATGCCTGCTTTAGCCTTAACCACCACCGTCGCACCCTGAACACCCCTTTCCCATGCGACATACTGCCGAGAGCCGTCCGGGAGCCTATTCACCGGTGCGGAATGACCGCGAGTACCTCGGCCACCCAACACAGTGAGCCCCTGATGAGGTCTGTGCCTTCCAGGTCGGATTTCGGCGAGCCGCCCTGCCTTCTCCATGCCAATGGTGAGCAGGTGACCGCATCGACACTGTTCCATCTCCCCTTCCTCTTTTCACTCGTTGACAGGTGGGACCGGACCGGCGTGCCGTTTTCCTGCCATCCCAACCCTCTTCCCACCCTCACCATGCTAACAAGTGGACCGGGCTGGCAAGCCGCCCCCACAACCGATGAAGTTGGCCCACTTGTCATCCACACGGCCCTAATACACAGCGCGGGTGCACTTAAAGAAAACGCTAAGTACACCTGTCTAGCATGCACAGAAGGCTAGAACTTAACCTTCCTAATCTTAGAAAATTCCTAGAAAAATATGTAAATAAACTAGATGATGTGGGGAATATTGTCATGTATTTTATACAATTTTTGGATCAATAAAATATAGACATAAAAATCCCACCTAGTTTATATTCTAGGAATAAACTTCAAAAAATCATAACTATCACACCAAAACTCCATTTTAGGTCAAACCACTTCCAAAAATCTTCTAAAATCAAACCCTATATATTTATTTTGGTGTCACCATAATGTTCTATGTTTGACTTTGTCACTATTTTCCTCGTTCTAGTTTTAGGCGATAGTTTTTATGCCCGATCGTACGAGGAGCAGACGAAGACTTCTATCAGGAGAACGATGACCCTGACTATATTGTGGAACCTAATGGAGTAAGCAACAAAGGCAAGTCCTAATCACCCCCTCTCTTCCTACCATTAATTAAACCTTATAATGATGACTTGAGTAATTTATGCAATATATAGTATATGCTTTTACATGTGAATAAGAAGAGCAAACTATGAACTTGCATAAGATAATACCCTGGCCCTAACCAACAAAAGAGGTGGGTGGTGTTAGTCTACATGGATGCGGGCTAACACGTTTCGGGAATCGTCGTAAGGAATTCCTACGGAGAGATACTTGCCTCATAAGGACTAGTTCATAGGTTGTTGTCTCGCCTAGTGAGATGTTACGTACAGCCACACGCCTGTATGGGCAGGCTTGATCTCACACCCCATTGGATTGAAGTATGATTTCATACCTAGGAGGACGAAGGTAGGCTGGCGGTCTATCAGGAGCTGACATGGGGAGAGTGGCCCCATGGTCCGGTTGGTGTGGTTGCTATGTGATCTTCCACGTAAAGCCCTTGGATTATGATATTAGCTACCTCGTGCACAGATTTATAATTGTTTCACGATATTGGTTGGGTAATATGGTATTACTCATAAATCCCTAGGGTGATGTGGTATCACCCGTATCATCGGGGATGATGTGTCATCCTGTTTCCAACCCCTGAGAAGCCACGGTAGAAATTATATGGATATCTAGGAGGCATCCGAGTGGGTACGGGATCTCGTTAGGCCTTTTCTAACCACTGATCATGGGAGGGGATGTGCCTATCATGTGGGAAAATTTGTACACCTCTGTAGAGTTTTCTTGAATCTATTCGAATAGCCACGTCCTTGGAATGGGCAAATGCTAGGATGAGTCCCCTATGATTAGATTTCACACTATCTAACTAACATGTTTATGATCTCTTAATCCTCTTAGTTTTAATAACTAACCCAGGAACTAGTGAGAGTAGATTAGAGACTCTACTAGGGTCAAATCCATAATAATCACCCTCCACATTTTGGTTGGGACTTGCTGAGTATGTAAGTACTGACTTGTTGTTGACTTTCAGATATAGGCTCCGATGCTGACTTCGACTACGATGACTATGAGGAGGAGCATTGGGACAATTAGAGTAGACATTCGCTTTGCTTTAGGAACCATGACATTGACGCTAGGGTTTTGGCTACACTCAAGTTTACCTATGGAGTTGCGTTATGGCTAGGAACCACTGTGTAGCATTGTAGTAGACTCTGTGTAATAAATTGTCGTACCACGGCCTTGGTGTTTATCACCTAAGTTGTGCAATCCCTAAGACTGTGACCCTCGGGCCACTGTTGTAAGACCTTATATTGTCCTATTAATAAAGTTCAACATTTTTATAAATTTGTGTCCGCTTTTGTCTTTAATTGAGTGTATTTGTGCATGATTCTGGCACAAATACATGTAATTACGAACCCATAAAAGTGAGGGCCTGACAGTTTCTCTTAAGAAACCACTCGGACAATGCTTGTTTCTACTTGGCAAGACCTGGAGGAACAAGAAGAGGCTTCCAAAGTTCAACCATACAGTGCTTGGGGGCTTGTCGATGCATAGTACCTTGGGGAGCCCACTAGAACATAGAAGATTTAGTCCAACTAGGATTCTCCACATGTAATCCTAATAACACTGCTATGATGTAATCCTACTAGGACTCCTACAATGTAACCGACTAGGACTCCTGGCCCTTAGACTATATAAAGGAGGGCAAGACTCCCTAGATTAGCACCTCACCACACCTCACCAATGAGGAAAAGACCCCATGGTCTAAACCAAAAGCGCAGGGCGCAATATGCTATTCACCCCAGACTGGACATAGGATGCTATTCTGACAGGCCGAACTAGTATAAATCATTGTCTCTGCATTTAGCATCGAGTTCTGCATATGCCGAAGTCCTCTAAACATCATCCCGGGAACCCCCGTGATGAGTTGTTGGTCATCAAACACTGACAACTACCCATTCATGCCCCCTTTATAGCATGCCGAAAGGAAAAACAAAGATCCTATCACTAATCTAAGTCGATCCTTAATCTTCACGCTCATCCCTTGAAAATCGAAATTGAGTACCATCAATAGGGGCAGGAAAACCATGATTGCCCAATCAATCACCACTATAGTGACCTAACTTGTATTACTTCTGAAAAACACATGTTAGTCAATCTTGCATAGTCATTAGTCATCAGAACCCAACTAGGGGCCTATATGCTTTCATCAACAACAATGACTATTTTGTGCAGACACTAGCCAGCGATAAGGGAGGTATGGTTAGCTTATTGTTAGGAAGAATGCAAATTGTGCTACAGTGAGATCTCATGATGTGACTACTCCTTGTTTGAGGATCATCATGCTAGACTATCATCGAGGATGCTAGAAGAAGGCACATGTTGTAGGCCCATGTGGTCCAGGATATGCCCAAACTCCGTTGTCTTATCTTTGTTTGGGGCCAAAGATCTAGCAGGCTAGGATCTAGCATGGGTTCCTAGCTGACACCCATGTCACATACATTCATTGCACATGGCAAACAGAGGTCATTGTGTGCCTAGCCGATGGAGGTAGTGCCCCATAAGCAATATGTGGGGAGTTACATGAGTGGTCTTAGAAGAGGCAGTGGTGCTCCCCAAGGACATCCTAGGCTTTCATTCCTTACTCTGTAGGATGAAGACACACATTTGTTGTACCTGATCCCCATGATGATGTCGTCCTATGATGAGTAATGTAATCCTTGTCAATTTTTTTTTGCTTTGTGGCATGTGAAATACTTTGTTCACCTTTGCTTCTATGAATGGAATCCAAGTTCTTTGAGGTTCGTTCCATTCCCATTAACCATTACATCAATGGGATCCTAGTAACTAGTTGAGCCCTAGCCTTAGGCCCACCTTGATGCTTGGATCCTTGAAGTAGGTGGGGGTCAAGGCTGAAGCGTTGTGATGCCTATTACCAAACCGAGGCATATAGAATAGGAAGAGAACATTGATGTGGGACCATGATGGTATCCACCAAAATGTCTAGGGTGTCATTGGGCCAGCATTGCTTGGTGTTCCCATGGGTTGAATCAGCTTCCCACTATAGAATTCATGCATACTCTGAATGCCTCTAACTTTGAGCCCATCATTTTCTTGGACTTTATCCATATTTCATCAAGCAATTCATCATTGTAAAATTGTCTTGTCTTTTAGCTACTTGACTCCTCTTGCCAACCATACTTTAGGCCAATCTTGGAGGACAGGCCTTGCACATGAAATTGTGTTCCATGTATCCTAGGGCGACTCTAATTCTCATCCACCTCTTTCTAGGAATTAACTTGCCTATCATTTTCTTTCTCAGCAATAGCCTTTATCACCATGGCAGCTTTTGGTGGTCAATGATTGTCCTTAGTTTCTCTGGCCTTGCACCAATTCTCAGTGCATTCTTCTAATCCCTCATGTTGGTATATCATCCCTAGCCATTTCTCCCTCAGCTCTTTATTCTGGCACCTCACCAGCATATCCACCTGAACCTAGATTAAGACTTAACTGATATTTGATAAGAACTTGCTATGACTTTACCAAAATTTGATGATAACTAGTGATGACTTAATTGTACTTTGATGAAGGTACCTATAGAGGAGTTTGATTAGGAGTCTCCTAAAGAGTCATAGTCTGATAAGGAGTCTGAAGAGGACGACGAACATCAATAATCACTTGTGCGACGTCCGCTAGATGATCATGTTGTCCAAGAGATAAAGCACTAATCACAACAGCAATCCAAGAAGCTATACAACGATGTTGTTGATGACCGGTGTTGGTATTTATTATGCACATAGAAGAATCAAAGAGAAATAATCCATAAGCGCACGGATACTGGTGTAGCACTTCACCCGAGAGTATGTCTAGAGTATCGTATTTATCCATAGGGAGAACATGAGAGAGTAGCTGAGGCTTATGCTTAACCCCTGAGCAGCAACAAGGATGGAGAGAATAGAGATGTAGAGAGGATCACTAAGGTTGTCTAGTTCTTACCCTTGCAAGCTATGCTAGTATTATTCTAATGGGTACATTATCATAAGGAAAGACACCAGTAGAGGGTGTTCTCCTTACCAACCAGGTCCTACTTGGCCAGCAGATGGGAGGTGGACTACAGAGGATTCACGAGGCGAGAGGTCACCCTCATGAGCTACCACCGATCCAGAAGGTAGGGTGCATCTACGAGTAACCGAGTCTAAGCACCACACTTACACTACGAATACTACTTCAACTCAAGAGCTTTAGGGATTGAAGTACTCAAAAGAGAGTCACAATCCTTAAGAACAATGGTACTTACTTGAATAAGAAGTTGATTACCAGAGAAGTCTAAAAAGCAAGCTCCGAATGGAACTTGATCCCGCAGTACAAGCCAAAGAGGAGACACCAATAGGCCCGGCACTTCCTCCAACTCTTCCCTCCACTCTAGCTCACTATCTCTAAATAAGACTAGTCCTAATCTCTGGGGGACTACAAGACTAATCTTCTCTTGATGCTTGGCCCTTGATCCTATCTAGGGTTTCTAGATTTTGGAGAAGGCTTAGGGTTTCTACCTTGGATGGAGGATGCCTAATCTATGAGATACAGGGCTGTATTTATAGGGGGTACGTTAATCGGGAGCCTTCAGATCAAACCGACCTTGAATAATGGTGGAGATGCAATCTTTAAGGCGATGGAGAATCGACATTCAAAGGAGGTGGCTGACTGGTGGGGCCAAGGGCCAGCTGGCCTACATAGCTTATCTAGGCAGAGTACCACCGTGGCATGGGCCAAGGCCCAACCCCCAACCCACCTGACAAAGGCGGTGGCCAGGGGAGCCAATCCTGGTGCGAGTGCACCAATGGTGTGGCTGCACCATAGGCGAAATGGCTTCGGCCCAGCCTTCTATGGCAGTTGCATGCCGCAATGCCAAGGCGGTTGGTGCTGGTTTCCTAATTTATCTACACCGAAACCGACCACCACTCAGTATAAATGTAGGGGTAGAGCTCCACACAAGGAGACACCACCATTCAAGCTACTACCTCTCCATCTTGTATCTCATTAGTGTAGTGCTAGTTTGTGAGCAAGAAAGGCTAGAGCTACTTGGAGAGCTTGTCTCCTTGGAAGAAAGACATCTTGGTAATATACTATGAAGGGCTCTTCCATATTCAAGTTCTCATTCTATTCATATAGAAATGCATATGAACTAGAGTATAGTTATCCTCATGTTATACTCATAATGTATGAACTAGACTATAGTTGATATAAACATGACTAACTTTATGCTAAATCATTCATATGTTATATTTGGAGAGAGGTAGAGATAGGCTTGAGGTGATGGTCTGATGTACTTTCGAGTTTGCCTATATCCTTGTTTGTCAATCCGTAGGGTCGAAGTCCCAGGGGGTATAGGTAGTTTTCTCTATACATAGGCGTCGTGCTCGGGTATATAGAGGCTATCAGATATGATGGTATCCCATAGTAGTGAGGTAGGTGGTAGGTGGTGACAGCCCTGTCCGTCCCTTGTACTCCTCCATGTTCGGGTATCGTGTAGGAGTTCGTAAACTCTCCATGGCTTGATGGCAGACCAGTGCCTAGGGATCTACCCGTCATCTCAAACCTAGTTCTGTCTTTATTCATTTATTTCATATGATCATTAACTATCATATGAATGGCTATATTAGATTTGCCGACTCACTGTAGAAACATTCTTTTATTCTTTATTTCTCCATATCCTTATAGTAGCTTGGTGATATTTGTCCGCTATCCTTGAATTACCATTTTACCCCTATAATGAACTATTGGTCTTTTATACATAAATATAAATCATGGTCATATCATGTTAGACTTCATACAAACCTGCCTTCTTTTGGGAAAATATAAATAACAATACCTTGAATACTTCTGGGTGAAATGCTACAACAATAGATCCGTGCGCTTGCAGATACCCTTCTGTAATCGTTGAGACTATCGTGCCGGTGTTACTAGGCAGCGTTGCTAAGGTTAACTTAGCCTTAGTAGTGGTGTCTAGGAAATACCGGCAACAGCATTTCTAGTGTGGTCATCTTGGATGGATCCTAAGTCCATTCTTGGTGGCGACGCTAAGAAATGCCAACACCCCACTATTGACTGCTCGATTGGAGATCAATATTTTGATAATGCGCTGTGTGACCTTGGAGCGAGTGTCAGTGTGATGCCCAAGGCTATCTTCAACAAGCTCAGATATTCAACGCTCGAGCCAACATCAATGTGCCTACAGCTAGCCGACCAGTCAGTCCGCTACCCTGTAGGAATCGTTGAGAACATTCCAGCAAAGATAAGAGATTTCTTTGTGCCAGTAGACATTGTGGTACTGGATATGCAACCGGACTCAAAAGAGTCACTCATCCTCGAGAGACCCTTTTTGAGCACCGCCAATACTCACATTGATGTCGAAGAAGGAGAAATCAGATTCAACATAAATGGAAAAGAAGAGCGGTTTGCTTTCAAGCCAAAACTAGAGCTCAAAACTACTGGAAATATGGTATGGCAAGGAAAGGAAGGACAATCATGAGGATCACCATCTCTGGGATTGGATGATGCACCCGAAGAATAAACAGCACGGAAGTCCAGTTCGGTGGACTTTAAAATTCCGAACCCTCGCTTTGAGGTAAATCGGTACTTATCCATTATTTACTTTTCTTCTTGCATCTACTTTTCTTCATCAGGATTCACATTTTTTTTTTAAATTCCATATTACTGCATTATAAGAATCCAGGCCCTGCGGAAATAATTTTTAGGGAGTGTAAAAACCAATAAAAAAATATTTACCATGGTGGAACAAAAATATTTATCCTTTCATCTAGATATTTTCTTTTGCATCATACAATATTTTTGCATAGCATGTACATGTATATACGGAAGAAATATAGGTATACAGACCTGCAGTCACCTAGGACCCACATGTCATAGCCATCGCATCACATTATTCACTCCACTTCTTCACTCCAGCACCTTCTGCTTCTATCCACCATCCAAATCCACTAAACCAGCACTCATCTTGCTTAATGGCGAGGCAATGGAGGAAGTAGAGAAGTTTTAGCCCAAGTGGGCCTAGGGAGGGGCCGGCCAGCCCCACCACTCGGCCGGCCTGGCTGTTGCTGCAACGCCTATAAATACCCTGCCTCCCTCTGCCTTCTCCTCACAAAACCACAGCAGAAAAACCTTCAAAGTTCGAGTTTCCATTTTCCAAATCTCGAGTTTGAGATAGCCTTAGAAAGAAGTGAGTTGGAGAAAGGAAGAGAGGATGGAGGTTGAGAGTGATCTTTGCTAGAGTTCTTGAGAGGGAAGGGAGATAATGATGCAACAATCTAGAGTTAAGAAGCTAGAATTATTAGTGGAAGTTGTGGGGGTGCTCTGCCGAAATTTCCAACTAAAATCAATCTTGGACGACTAACCCCCTGAATGACTAACTTTTGGAAAGCTAACCACTAACCATCTATTTTCCCTAACCTTCTCCACCAGTTTTGTTTGTGTTGCTAAGCTTTTTACAGGATGAGTAAGTTTTTGAAGGCCGCCAAGGGAGTGCTCACCCGTTTGGGATCATCACGTACCACCCACAGCAACTCGACAAGGGCACCATCCGAGATGAGCATTGACCTACCGGCTGCCCCAACACCTGCATCCTCGTCCACACCTACACCGAACATACTCATCAAGGAGTCCCAGCTCAAGCTGAAAGGCCAAAGGGAGAAGCAGATTTTCAAGAACCTGAAGGACCGACCCTTCACCCACACCGCCGTGCTTGACTTCGACCTCCTGAAAGAGGCAGGTATGGATTACAAACCCAGTCTTATTTTCACACAAGTTGGGTGGGGAGCTTTTTGGGAATATCACTGAAGAGGGATCTAGGCTTTTGACTATCGGGTTTCTTTGCACCCTTCAATACACCAACATGGGAGTGTCATTCAGGCTCTTCCAAAAAGAGTACTCTCTTTCTTGGAGGGACTTGAGTAACATTCTTAGTTTTCCTCCCACTAGTGCACTAAACATAGATGAAGCTTTGGAAGATTTTGATAAGCTAAAATTTTGGAAAGAGATTTCAAGAGAGAACATTTTCTTCGGCCCCCGCACAAATGAAATTGAACATCCTATGCTTTGTTTCCTTCATAAGTGGATGGGTTTTGCTTTCTTCCCCCGCAAAGATACATGCGTTATCAGGATAGGGGACTTAAAATTGATTTATGCTGCGGTAAAGAGGAAGCAAGTTTCACCGATGCAGCTCATGGTAGCAGATTGGTTGGAGATTCCAGAATTGAAAGGGGTTGTTGGGTGTACTTCTTTGGTTACTAGTATCGCGTATGGCTTGGATCTCTTGTCCAATGCCACAGTTCAGTACATCAGAGAGTTTCGCCCATACATAGGATACAATTATTTCATGCAGGCACACTTGCTCAAGAGGGAAGAGAAGGATTTATACATGCTTTATCCTAACGGCAAGATTTGGTTACCTCAGCCAGATCTTAGCCTATATGCTGTGAGCTCGTTTTTGATAGAATTTCAGGGAAGACCACTGCAACCACGAAGAGCTGCCTCTGCACGAATGGCATTGCAGCCTCCACCACACTGGGCTGATGCAGACCCTGGTCCGGAGAGGCCGGCGTACTCTAGCTACGACGGGTGGGATCAAGCAGGACCGTCCCACATCTTGCGGACTCCAAAGACTGGCTGGGAGCAGTCTGCTCCTCAGCAGTCCCAAGGTCCATGGCAGTAGGGAGATGAAGACCAGTGGCAACGTGGCACTTCGACCACTACCAAGGTAGTGGGAGACGTTCCTACGACGCCCATGAAGTGTCATCAGGTGAAGACTACCATCAGCCTTACCAGTAGGGACGCATGTGCTATGCTAGATATGGGTACCATGACGCATGTTTCACCACAAGAACCAGATGTTTCGCCAGTGCACTGATAACTCCCTCCGCACCATCCAAGAAGAGCAAGTTGCCCAGCGTGAGATGCTGCAGCAACACCAACAATGGCAGGAAGAGACTGGTCAGACCTTGACCAACATCCAGCACGCGCAAGGCCATCAGAACCAGAACCTGGACACGCTTTCCACCTCCGGTGAACCACTACATCAACATCCAACTTGGGGGAGGGCTACACCCGGATATCTAGGTATGCTTTCTTCCCTTGCATTTTATTTGTGTCTTTACTTCAATTCATTCTCATTTTTATGCATTTTAAAAAACTGCAAAACTAGAAAACCAAACAAAGATTTTCTGTTCGTCTTTAGTAGGATCTAAAAAATGAAAACCAAATAAAAAAGAGTGTGTACATAAGTTTTTTTTTAATTCCTGTTTTTAGAGTTAATAAATAAAAAGAACTTGGAAGTATGCTCATGATGGAAATGATAAATAGTTGCTCTGTCATAATTCCTTTCAAGTACCTAGATTTCAACCTAGAATTCTCCCGAGTTTTGGATAAAATTGTTTTGACATGAAGATTTACTCTGAACTTGAAACTTGCGGGAGCATATACTTGATCTAAGTCTTGGTAATTGACGGATATGATATGAGAAAATCTGAGATGCTATTTATCTTGTTCCTAGTGACACTAAATTCTAGAGATTTCCTTTTGAAACTCTAAAAATGCTACATGATGAGTTCCTTGTATGACAGAATTTGAAATTCCTACCATAGCCATACATGCTAGACTAGGAAAACTCCACATATTTTACTGATTGTATTTGCATTGAGTTTTATCGAGCTTTGTTGACCCTTAGAGACTTGTCATGCCCTTAAAATCAAGATCACATATACACCACCCACATATGCTGCTTCTGCACTAGAAGTACGCAACCACATATTTTCCATTTAGATCCACCCAGAATGTTCTACTCCTACACTGGGAGTGAGCACATAGAACATGCTTGATAGGTTCCCATCCATTTTGTTATCCCAATGCCACCAAATAAATGCTCCAGTGCTATTGTTTTTGTCTCTCTCAAAGTTCCATTGCAAAAAGAGGCTTGGGTTGGAAAAGAAAAAGAATGGACAAGTGTCCAATTGAAAAAAAAAGTGTGCAGCCCAAGTTCTCTCAAAAAAAATTCCCAAGTCCAAAAGAGAGACCATCTTCTTCAAAGGAGCAAAGTAGAATTAGGCTTTCACCCCTTCCTACCACCACATATTTACTCCACCATATATCCACTTCCACCTACATATCCATGCACATGCACATCTTGATTTGATTGTATGACTCGTTTCTCTGGATGCATTGTTTGACTTTACAATATATACATTGCAAGTATGTATGAGCTGTCTCCACACCTATGAACTCCATATAAGCCTTATTAATTATAGGGTGAGAGAGAGAAGGCACAATGTCATTCTGCCTTAATCCAAAAATACCAGATATTCTGAGAGAAGAGAAGGCATAACACCCTTATTGCCATGGTAAGGATTTACAAATACCACATATTGAGAGACTTGAGAGGGTCATACAAAGGAAACTATAAGTTTTATTTTGAAAATTTATAAAAACTTCGTAACAGAGGTGAAACAAAGAGCTTGAGACATAGTGCTTGACTTGACCATTCTATCTTTCAATTGCTCAAGACCCAAGTGAAGGTGAAAAGCCCCATGGTTGAAGGTAATATGGGTAAGTTTGAAAGTCAGAATAGTTCCACTCTAATCCGGAGGAGAATTCTTGTTTGAACGCATGTGTACTTTTGAGGTGTGAAAGCATTGAAGCAACTCCTGATCCATCTCTGGGCTAGCATTTGCTTAGGGACGAGCAAAGGTTAAGCTTGGGGGAGTTTGTTAATGGTAGTTATCGTTCACCAAGAACTGTCAACTTAATTGTTAATGGTAGTTATCGTTCACCAAGAACCGTCAACTTAACTTGCAAAAAGGCAGAGAAATGGTCACCAACATAGGCTTAGGGGGTTTAAACTAACAATTTCCACGAGTTTTGGTGAATCTATGATTTGATAGGGATTATTCAGGAAAAGAGCCAAGGAAGGACCCACACGTCAGGATAAATTGGATATTCTGCACCAACATATGTACCAGAAGGTTCTAGAGGACACGAGAAGGCAACTCCCCAAGGCAGACCCTGAGGTTGCCAGGTGGGGCCAATCGGCCTCCCTCTTAGGCTGGCCAACCGGTGGGGTCAGCCTATTAGCCTCCACTTCAATGTTGGTTCCTCCACCGCCTTAGGGTTTGCATCTCCACCATTGTTCAAGGTCGGTTTGATCTGAGGGCTCTGGTTCTTTCCACTGGCCTATATAAGCAAGCTCCAACCCCTTCCTGAAGACGAAGCCATAAGCTAAGAAGCCAGAAGATCAGAGGATCTCCTCCACCAGAGAGTTAGAATATCTACTCCAGTTCTTCAAGTTCTAGATAGGTTAGCTAGCAAGGTTTAAGTAGAGTTGGGGCTCTCCGCTATTGTATCTCCCTCTTTACGACTTTGTTCTATTTCAATACTATGTTTCTATTTATTATGTTCCTAGTTTTCACTAGTAGTATATTTGATATAGTCATGATTGATAATGAGTTTATTTATGCATATGATCGCAAAGCACTTAGCTCAATACTCGAGTGAGTTAGGTGGTCGACATAATGTAAGTGTGGTGCTTATATATTGTTTACCTGTGGATGCACCCTACTTTTGGGTCATGTGGTAGATCGTGAATGTCACACTCCCGTTGAGTCATTTGTAGTCCACTCCCCATTTGTAGGGCAAGTAGAACTTAGTTACGAAGGAAATCTTGCTCTGTTCTTGATTCTCCTTAGTAATGTTCCATATGCTTAGATGAGGAGTCATTATGTTATACATGATTGTATATGTGCTAGAGTGTACAAAAGACTTAGTAAATTAGGAATGACATAAGAATTCAATCTCTTAATTAATCTTATGTTTGGCCTTAGCTTTATGATGAGTAGTCTATTTCTATCTTTGAGTGTTATCAATGCTTATATTTATTATCTATTGTTCATTGGCTTACCCCTGTTAGAGTATGTGACTATGTGATTGATTTTCTCATAAGTAATCATATTTGTCAATTACCTCTAGCCACCCCAAAGCTCCTCCCTGTGGTAAAATATAAATAATAATACCTGGATTACTCCCGGTGAAATGCTATAATGGTATTTAATTTGTGCGCTTGCGAATTCTCTTTATATATTTTCAAGAGTTCAAGTGTTATGATCATAAATACCAAACCATGCATTTCTGGCATTACTGCTGGGGATGGCAACCTATTATTAAGGTGATGCTAAGAAATGCCAACAGTGAGCAACTTCAGGTATTAGGTTATTAATGTCTATGGTCCTGCCCGACATGACTTGTCTGAAGATTTCATTCAAGAGCTGTCTATTTTTTGTGGGGAAGAATATCTTCCCGTGGTGTTGGGAGGTGATTTTAATCTGATCAGAAGTGATAAGGAAAGAAATCAGGGTCATGGTGACCAGAGGCTCATGGGCCTATTCAATGACTTTATAGGTAAATTCTAGCTAAGAGAAATTTCAGTGGTACCAAGTTCATATGGTCAAATAAACATAAATCTCCCACTCAGGCAAAACTTGGCAGGATCCTTTATTCTGGTAATTAAGAGGATAAATATGCTACTTGCTTTGCTTGGTCCAAGACTAGGGTGGGTTTTGACCATTATCTTCTCATTTTGGATCTTGGAGAGCAAGGTGCCTCTAGACCAAGATACTTCTTCTTTGAAGAACAATGGTGTCAAAAAGAGGGGTTCAATGAAATGGTAAATAAGAAATGGGAGGAGGCAAGAAACTCAAATAAGTCTCAAGCTTATTCTCTTGACAGGTGGCATGGCTACCTTCCAACCTTAAGAAAATATCTAAGGGGTTGGGATCTCAGATAGATTGGCATTTACAAAGAACATAAGCTTCAGATAACTAAGAGGATTGAGGAGATAGACTTAATTGCTAAAGGTAGACTCTTATCTATAGAGGAATGGGAGGAGAGGATAGATTTGGAGGGAATTTAGGTAACATTTTCCATCTGGAGGAGTCTTTTTGGAAACAAAGTCCTGGGAATAAGTGGATTTTGAAAGGAGATTCTAACACATACTTCTTCCATCAGTTTACCAATGATAGGAGAAAGAAGAACACTATTTCTTTTTTACAATCTGATGAAGGGAAAATAATAGGATAGAAAGAGATTACTGCTCATGTGGTTTATTTCTATAAAAATCTATTTGGTCCAAATGAAAGTTGTAGTATGAAGCTCAGTGATAATTTCTGGCCTGATGATCTAAAATTGATAGGAGATGACAAAGCTGCTTTGATTAGACCTTTTGAATTGGAGGAGATAAGAGAGGTTATCATGGAATTGAAGGAAAACTCTACTCCTAGTCTTAATGGGTTTGGATCTATCTTCTTCAAGAAATTTTGGAATTTGATAAAGGGTGATCTGTGCTCTATGTTTAATGCCTTTAGAGCTAGTAATTTTAACATTAAGAGACTTAACTATGGGGTGTTTACTTTGGTACCTAAACTAAAGGAGGTTAACACATTTAGGCAATACAAACCAATATGTTTATTGAATGTGGACTATAAATGCTTCACTAAAGTCTTGACAAATCGGTTGGTGCATGTTGCTAACAAGGTGATTGGTAGGAATCAAACAAAATTCTTTAAAGGGAGAAACATTTTAGAGGGAGTTGTGGTTCTACATGAAGTCCTTCATGAAATGAGGATATCTAAGAGAAAGGGTATGATTCTAAAGATAGATTTTGAAAAAGCCTATGATAGGGTTAGATGGACTTTCTTGGAACAAGTTATGGTGGGAAAAGGGTTCCCTCAAGAGTGGATTAATTGGGTGAGGGATAGAGTTAAGGGAAGGAAAGGTTTGTGTTAATGTCAATGCAGAAAGGAGCCAGTATTTTAGAACTTGCGTCTGAGACAAGGGGATCCCTTATCCCCTCTTTTATTCAATCTGGTGGCTAATGCTCTGGGAGACTTGCCAGACAAAGCTGTTAGGCACATAAAAGGGATTTTAGTCATATATAGTATGTTGATGATACTGTTATTATGCTAGATGGGTTAGTGGAGTCTATTAGAAATTTGAAACTGGTTTTATACTGTTCTGAGTGGCCATCTGACCTCAAGATTAATTTTCATAAAAGTGACATGTATGTTTTTGGGGTTCCACAATGTGAGAAAGAAACAATGGCCAATATGCTCAAATGTGTTCTTGCAGAGTTGCCTATGAAATATTTTAGAATTCCTATCAGTGACAATCACTTGAGCATGGGTGCTTTTACTCCTATAACCTAGAAAATGATCAAAAGGCTAGATCCATGGAAGGGTAAGCATCTCACATCTGGAGGCAGACAAATTTTGACCAGTTCATGCTTAAGCAATATACCTATTTACTGTATGGGCTTTTATTGGCTTCAAGATGGAATTCACAAAAAGATGGACAACATTAGAGCTAATTTTTTATGGCAAGGGGCTGAAGACAAATTTAGGTATCACATGGCCAAATGGGAGATGGTGAGTAGATCTAAGGATCAATGAGGGTTAGGGATTATAAATACTAGGATCATGAATGAATGCCCTTTTTTGAAATGGATTTGGAAGATCCTATAGGAATCCAATGTGCTGTGGTTCAATATTTTGAAAGCAAAGTATATGAAAGATGGGAACTTCTTTTCTTCCAAATCAAAAGGGTCACTTAGTTTTTGAGTGGGTTGCATAAAGTGAAACACCTGTTTAAGTGAGGGGCAGTCTTTAATATTGGAGATGGGAAGACATGTAAATCCTAGGAAGATTGTTGGCTTCATGGAGTCCCTTTGAAGATTTTGTATGATGACCTGTACAAGATAGTTAGAGACCCTCACTGCTCTGTTAGTGACTGTTGGGAGACAGAGGGATGGGAGGTTGATTTTAGGAGACCTCTGTTGCCTCAGGAGTGGGAGAGGTGGCTGGATTTATCTAATGAGGTTCAGACAGTGACTTTGGAGAATAGGTCTCACTCTATTTCTTGGGTGCTTGACAGGAGTAAGCAATACACCACAAAACCTCTTTATTGATTTCTGACAGATAGAGGTGTTACTAGCAGAATAGCTGGTATTATTTGGAAGTGCAAAGTACCTATGAAAATCATGTTTTTCTTATGGCAAGTTTTAATAACAAATTACAAGTTGCTCAATGTTTAGTTATCAAAGGGTGAAAACGGAGTAGCAAGTGTTGTGTGTGTGGTAAATTTGAAATGGGTGTCCTAAGGTATCCTCAAAGAAGTCTTTAATTGGAAGGACATGCCTTCTTCTATCATGGAGTTCACTGGTGTGTGGCTTTAGGGAAGGGGGCCCTTGCATAATAGATTGAAATTGCTCTTTTTTGCAGGTTTTGTGTGGGCTATTTTGACCACAAGAAACAAGATGGCAATAGAGAAAAAGTTTCCAAATGCTCCAACTGACGTTATATACATTGCATTATCACTATTGCAGAAGTGGAGTATACTTCTAAAGGAGGTGGACAGGGAGCACGTGTATCAAGTGAAAGACGAGGTCCTACGGTGAATGAAGAACTTCCACCCAATCTGTTTTCACCGTTAGATATCGTTGAAATTTGAATTTGTAAAAGAACTGGCATGTGTGGTGTTTTTTGCTCTCTTGTAACTGGCATCCCCGGCCAGATGTATCTACCAGTTACCTTGCTTTCTTAAAAGCAGAGGTTCTTCCTCTTCAAAAAAAAAGCTTCAGAACTACATTTTTTTTTAACTGGTTCTCGTTAAAGCATCGGAGCCACATACCATAGATCATCCACTGTATGTGCTTTGCACCTCTAGACTTATTGACAACTTCCGGATGTTTTGGTGAAATTGAGCAGAATGACATTTCTTACATGTATATCTTTAACTACCTGCTGTTTTGGTGTTGGCTGGGAGAAGCTGGTCTACATTGAGATCAGAAGAAAGGAAGTAGCTAGAGGTATAAGTTGCCATTTATTCTATAAAGCAACCATCACATTTGATTCAAGTTCTAGGTTTCTAATAGTATAGAAGAGGAGTTAAGTCATAGTGATTCAGATCCAATGAAAGTTTGTACGTATCCTAGTTTAACAATATGACCCATGTTAGCCGGACCTTCTATTTCCTCAAAAATAATATCAACTATGCTATGGTCACAGATGCAATGCGAAGCATCATATAATGCTCAGTCACGTGTAGTTCTAGATAAGAGTACTATTTCTCTTTTGTACCCAAAGTTTGTAAAGAATTTGATTGCTGAAATGGATGAAACATGTCTAATGTATATAAGACAATGGCATCAAGATTTTTTTTTTTTTTTGTTTCTGTAAATTGTGATTATAGACTCTTATAGCCAAACTGTGTCTATGATGAGACCCTCATCAGAGGTGTGGTTTCGGCTATAGAAGTCTTTGATGAAGGATCATCAGAGATCTATTTTGGGTGTACACATCTTGGATGAAGGATCGTAGTGAAGCGTTTGACGTAGGGTCATCAGTAACATGTTTTGGCTATCCATGTCTCTGATGAAGGATCATCGGTGATCGTTTTTACGCGTCACTAATGTTTTCACATCAGAGATGTAATATAAGTGATGCGTTTTACCATGACTAATGATTATTTACCTGTGTCTCTAATCTGCAATTTTGACAGTGATAGAAAAGATTGATAAGCATGGCCAGAAGCCAAAGCCACCTACACAGGACATTCCTTGCCTTGACCATTTCTAGAGAAGCCCAAGCCCTGCTAAATAGGGTCTAAAACATGGCATGATTGTCCCTTTCACAACCACATAAAAGATTTTGCGAGACAGCCCCTTGATTAACAGAGGCGGGCTCAAAAGTGCGCCGCCCTGTTAATGGAGAGGTCGCCCAGGGAGAAATGCTTGCCATTGTTAATCATTAACAGAGGCTGACGTCTTAAGGAGACTGTCCCTGTTGATGCTCCATTAATGGTGGTGGATGCTTTAAGGCGCCCGCCTCCGTTAGTGATTATGCCCACCTCTATTAATGAATGGCTGTAAATACAGCTCAACCAGCCCCATCATCGTGCTCCACGCGCTCCCCCAATTATTTTGATAGGGTGAACTGCTCTATTTCTTCAAGAAACTCTATTTTTCAAGGGCGGAGCTTTTGATCTCAGTTTCTTTGAGGGAGGTGGTCGTAGGAGCTTGGTATGTGCCCTCATATCCTCATTTTCAGCTCTTTTCGAAGATTTTGATGCTTTTGTGGTGGTTTAGATCTAGATAAAATGATGGGAGGAGAGAGAAAGAGAAGATATTTATGTGCTATTTCATGGTGTATTATAGCTACTTCTAGATCTAGAGATGTGTGTGTGATACCTCGATCTTGATCTAGTACATCATGTTGGTTTTATTAGTGTCATGCATATGTATTTTTTGTTTTTGTGAAAGAAAGAGAAGATATATAAAGCTCCATAATTAATGGCATTCATGTATTTTTTGTGTGTGAGAGAAATAGAGGACACACGAGTCATGCACTACCTTAGTATAAGATGATTTTATATATTGATGTGTATATAATATATGTTTTTACTCTACAAGGTTACCATGGAAAGGTCACAATGGATGTACAACAAATCAAGGCTACCACCCTCTTTCATGGAAGAAGTGACGAAGTTTGTTAACAGCACTAGGAAGAATGTTTTGTGTGAGAATCTGAAGGGAATAATATGTCCAAGTTCTCACTGCAAGGATGAGCCTATCTCGATAACAGATGGTTTTGAAGTCAAATGTCAACCGATCTGGTGGGTTTTTGTCCAGGGCTACACGGTTTGGAAATTTCTCGGCAAAAGAGATGTGGTTGCTGCATCCGGAGGAATACCGGTGCAAGCAGACCGTAAAACTATGGTGACGGAAGATCGTGTTGGAACCTCAGCCAGTCACAGCATTGATGACGATGATTTTTTCACATTAGAGGTGATTTTGTCAAAGGCACGAACGACAGTGATGACAATGATAATGTTGGTTTTGATGATCACCTGTGAAGTTCTTTTAGGAGATGCAACTCCGCTTCAACGAGAGCGACGACCTTGTGTATGGGACCCCAAAGGTGGCTAGAAAATTTCAAAAAGATGAAGGCAACAGCAAAGGAGCCTATCTACAATGGTTTTTTGAAGGAATGTAAAGTCCTACATTTTGATCTCTAGGTCTTGATGCTGATGGCATGTTTCAGATGGTTCCCACGCTAGCTTCAATGATTTGCTACGTCTACAGGGTTCTGTACTTCCAAAGGGCAGCAAAGTGTTCACCAATACCTATCAGGAGAAGAAGCTGTTCAAACTAGTGATCTTGTGGGTAAAAAACTTCATGCTTGCCCTAACGGCTGTATCTTTTATCGGGGCACCGAGTATGAGAACTTGGACATTTACCCGAACTGTAGCGTGAGCTGCTACAAGAGGAATGTCGGCTATCACATGGATGAAGCCTCAAGTTGGCCAGGAAGAAGGCAAGCAAGAAGAGTGGGAAGTAGATCTCTCATGAGGAGGATGAAGAAGGTTACATGCAAAGGACAATTCTTGCCCTGGTGATGTGGTATATGCCTGTGGTCGACTCCCTGCAGTATCTATTTGGAAACCCCGAGGATTCCAGGTTGATGTGCTGGCATGCAACTGATGAGCACAGGAAGGACGATGGCAAGCTCCGACACCCTGTCGATGCCTGACAGTGGAGGCGTTTCAATGCCACATACTCACTGTTTTGTGGCAAGCCAATGAATGTTAGGTTCACACTGAGTACCAACAGGATGAATCTGTTTGGTGACAAAGTAGCACGCACAATACAAGGGCAGTCATCCTTACCATTTACATCCTTCCTTCATTGTTGTGTCAAAAGTGCAAGTACCTTTTGCTAAGCCTCCTTATTTTCTAGACCAAAGAAGCCTAGCTTTGAGATATATGCATTCTTGGAGCCACTACGGGAAGACATGAGTAAACTTTGGGAGACATAGTCTGCATGAGGATGAGTACCGAAGGAAGGCACTAACTCTAAGCGCCATCATCTTTGTCACCATTAATGATTACCTAGGTCTATTTTCACTGAGGGGGCAGATCAATGGGAAGTCCAGTTGCGTAGTATATGCCTGTATGGTACTTGCTACATTTACCTTAATGCATCTAAGAAGATGGTGTACACGAGGTAGATGAGATTCCTAGTTAGATGTCATAGGTACTGATCCAGTCAGATGAATAAGTACTTAATAACAACAATGAGCTAGAATCTACCCCTCCATAGAGAGCTATGGGAAATGAGTGTTTGGAATGGTGAAGGACATGGAGGATGTGTTTAGAAAGAAGAAAAAAGAGGGGAATAAGACAAGGAAGGGAAAGAGGACCAAGATGGAGGCAGATTCCATTCCTTTCAAGAAGAAGTAAATTTTCTTAAAGCACCTACTATACTGGAAGGAGTTGGAGGTGCCCCATGCCATCGACAGCATGCACCTAGAGAAGAATGCATTTGAAAGCACAATTGGCCTCCTCCTAGACATGAAGGGAAAGAAGAAGGATGGTCTCAAGTCATGGACAAACCTTGTTGATCAAGGCATCATACCAAAGTGACCTAGGACCACTGCAAAATGGGAAAGTGAACCTTTGTGGTGCCAGCTACAACCTAAGTACATACGAGAAGAGGGTCGTGCCAATGGCTTAGGGGGTGAAAGTGCTGACTGATTTCTCTTCCAACATCAAACCTCAGTCGAGGGACATCATTAAGGGACATCCTCAGAGTCCTGTTGATGTTGCTCCCTCATCGATGGATTGGGCCACATTGCAATCCCTAGAGGGGTGATGGATGGTGCGGTTGTGTGTTGTTGTTTGAGAGGCTCATCAAGAAGGATCGCAATGCATCAAACTGGGAGCTAATCATGTTATAGATCATGGTGTCCATGCTTATGTAGTCCAAATCCTCGAGTTCTGGCATGGTGACGAATCTAGAGGCATCATCAAGATGCTCTTTGTTGGGGTCTTCATTATCAGATTGGTAGCCGAAACTACGAGAGCTAAGATTTGCGGTCATGGACTGTGTGATCACAAGCTGACACGTAGCCACAATGTTCCTTATGCCGATCAGGAAATCGACATGGATGTCGTACAGTATCGCATCCTGGCCTACATCTCATGCCAACTTGGGGGACCTCAACATGTAGACGATTGCCTTGTCGAGGATGTGCTCATGACTGAAGTTGGCGAAGAAGTCCCAAGCATAGCGATCTAGGTGGTGTGCAACTGTAGGTGCACCTGCAGCCATAGCGTCCTATAGCCCTACTAGGAATATGTAGATAGTTGATGGTAGATAACATCTAAATTTACCTATTAAATATACTATTAAACATGGGATGAAACCTACTAAAATATTATTATTTCTAATGATTTCCATGAGTTTTAGTGTACACTCAGTTTTGTAGGAAAAATCCAGAAAAGAGTAGAAAAGAGAAGAAGTAGAGAAACTGGAGAAAAGGACCGAAACAGAGGGATTAGTAGAAATTTCAGGGACTTAGAAGACAAAACAAGATAGCTCGCACAAGCCAGGGCCCACCTGTCAGGGTGTGGGGCCGGGTGGCCTAGCCTGAGGGATCCACGTGTCCTGCTTCTGGAACCTTCTCACAACTGACCTAAGGAGTAGATCTAAGCCATCCAATCAAGTTGGTTTGATCCAAGAGCTGAGATTCATCCTAGGAGGCTATATAAGCAAGGACAGAGCTACCCCTTAAACCCTAATTCATTTTTAGAATTCATTCTAGTTCTCTACTAGAATTCTAGGGTTAGAGAAGTCAAGATCTCTATGATTGGAGCTAGACACTTCTAGATTAGCTACGGATCTTGATTAGCAATCAAGTTTATTAGAAATAGAGAGATTAGTAAGGTGTGCTTCGGAGGATTTCTAGCCTATCGGATCTTCTCTCTTGTATTCTCGTGGGATCAAACTGTTTGCAAGAGGAGTTTGTTTCGAGATTATCGGTGTTCGACTTCATAATTAAAGTAAGTTTTGATTTATTTTATTCTTCAAGTTTGCAACTCTTGTTTGAGTACTTTGGTCTTGGTTGCTCTAGATTAGAGGAGTAATTCTTAATTTAAGCATGGTGCTTAGATTACCTTTACTTGTGAATGCCCTCTTTTGGCTTGGAATTAGTAGTAGTATCATAAAGGTGACTTTATAGCTTTATTGAATCCTCTGTAGTCCACTTCCCGCCAATAGGTGAACGGTAGGCTTTTGTCTGTTCTTATTAAAGTCATTTTATCTTACTTTATTAAGAATTAGCGTCTACGATAGAATAAATAATTCAAGATTTATCAAGGTTAGAATTAGAAAGCCAAAAGTTATCTGCTAGTCTAGCTAGTTTCTTAAGTGCTGTGATTGTGAAGTGGATTGGATAAATGCTAGTTATATTCACCTGTTGTTCCTTTGGGTTCGATATTTTAAAATCGAGAGTTCATCTTTTGGTGAAGTGCTATAATGGTATTTCTATCTGTGTGCATATAATTTATACCAACAAGCATTTCTGGCGCCATTACCGGGGAATGGTAGTTTTCTTTGGATAGTAACTTAGAGTATTACCTTAATCTTGTATTATATATATTTATCATTTATCTTTATTGTTTGTTTCCTTTATTGCATTTATTTTTAGTATTTAGTTTCTGCATTTATCTTTCAAACATTTATTTATTGTCTCTTAATTTTATTATCTATTTTTAGTATTTACTTTCAGTCTTTTTTTTTTTTAATTATATTTCAAAAAAATGGAATGAAAATATTTTATATCAGTTTGGAGCACCTTCGGACTCATACCTTAGACGGTGAGTCTAATAAAACTATTTTATCTTCTCGGTTATAAGTTACGTCCTGATTTAATCAAATTAGTTCAGGAAAATATTTTCTTTGGTGATGAATACGAGAATCCCTATTCCTATTTACTTGAGTTTGAGCAAGTTTGTGCTAGCCACTCAAGTGGAAGCACTTTTCCTTTCTCTTTGATAGGAGAAGCCAAACGTTGGTATAGTCATCATGCGGGGGGATAGTTAAGGGTGGGAAGACTTACGCTCTAGTTTTTGTTTCTGATTTTTCCCAATCGAAGGGTTGTCAAACTTCATCTCTGAGATACTAAATTTTAAACAATTAGAAAATGAATCTTTGGGTAAAGCTTGGGAGAGACTTGAGTCAATCTTAAATTCTGGTCCCAATCTTTCTTTGCCCGAACCCATGGTTCCACAACACTTTTTCATGGGCCTTAACCAAAACACTATGTTTCATCTAAACACGGCGTCGGGAGGATCGTTCATGCACAAAACCCCGAGAAGATCTTTGAAGCCATCCTTATAAGCATCCTACAATGTCTTCTGAAGAAAAAGAGAAGTTGTTAGAAGAGCCGTAAAAACTTGTAGATCCTTTACTAGAATCATCTCAATCTATAACTGTTTTAGAACCCTGAACTAGCTCGTAAGAAAAGGAGGACACTCCTCTTTTCGATTTTATGCTCAATTTTGAAGAAGTGCTTTTCGCTGATTTTGGAAACACTTCAAAGTATCAAGTAGAAAGAAAATCTTATGGACAGTCTCTAACAATAGAGCTTTTTGAAGAAAAATTCTTAAAAAGACTATGAAAGAATTAGTCTCGTCATGAGCTATGAGTGGGTAGAAGAGTCGAGCTTTCACGATATTATTCGTTTAGACACACCTTCTATACCTATTAAATGCCAGTTTAATAGAGGATCTTTCGATGCCCTATATAATCCTATGGTAGGAGTTAATATCATGTCTGCTCTTTTTATGCAAGATTATGTTGACAACATAATCTTATCTCCTACTAACAAATGTTTGAAAAACCTTTTTGGGCATGTTGTTTCTAGTTTGGGAATTCTGCATGTTATGCCTATGATTGTTAATGGAATACAAGTTCAATTAAGTTTTTATTTTTTGATATTAGAGAGTTTGATATCTTGATAGGTTAGCTTTGTAGGAAAGTTAATTTTCAAAGGAGAACTTGGAAAGCTAGACTTTAGCTTTAGGAAAGACCTTAAGTTCTCTATATCTTATGACCATGCTAAGTTTGAGTCTTCCCCTCAGTTAGAGCCTCTAGAAGAAGTTATGAAGGTGTCTTTTGAAGATCCATTAGAATTAGAAGAAGATACCATGTTGTTCATCGAAGAAGAGGATGAGGATCCTATCTATCCTGGACCCCTAGATGAGTTACTAGAAACTCCCAGACCTCCTATAGACCTTAAACCTTTACCTTCTGGTCTTAGATATGCTTTTCTGAATAATGATGAGGAATACCCTGTCATTATAAGCAATAAGTAGTCTCTAGAAGAATCTTTACGCCTTATAGCTGTCCTAGAGAGACATCGAGCTGCTTTTGTCTTTTCACTCCAAGACCTTAAAGGAATTAGTCTAGTTCTTTGCACCCATCGCATTCCCACAGATCCTAATATAACACCTTCTAGAGAGCCCCAACGTAGGCTAAATAATACGATGAGAGAGGTAGTAAAGAAGGAAGTTTTAAAACTTTTGCATGCCGGGATTATCTATCCTATGCCGCATAGTAAGTGGGTAAGCCCTGTTCAAGTTGTACCTAAGAAAGGAGGTATGACTGTTGTTAGAAATGATAAAAATGAATTAATCCCCCAAAGAACCGTTCTTGGTTGGAGGATGTGTATTGATTACAGGAAACGCAATAAGGCAACTAAGAAAGATCATTTTCCTTTGCCCTTTATTGACGAGATGTTAGGAAGGTTAGCAAACCACTCTTTCTTTTGTTTTCTTGATGGTTATTCTGGATATCATCAAATCCTCATCCATCCTAATGATCAAAGTAAAACCACTTTTACATATCTTTATGGTACTTATGCTTATCGTAGAATGTCTTTTGGGCTATGTAATGCTCCAGCTTCTTTTCAAAGATGCATGATGTCTATATTTTCTGATATGATTGAAGAAATTATGAAGGTTTTTATGGATGATTTTTCTATTTATGGTAAAACTTTTGATGAGTGTCTTGAAAACTTAGATAGGGTTTTACAAAGATGTGAGGAAAAACACTTGGTCCTTAATTGGGAAAAGTTTCATTTTATGGTTCGGGAAGGGATAGTGTTAGGACACTTAGTATACGAAAAGAGGAATAGAGGTAGACAAGGCTAAAATAGAAGTAATTGAGCGATTACCTCCGCTTTGTTAATATTAAAGGCATTCATAGTTTTCTTGGTCATTGTGGTTTTTATCATTGTTTTATTAAAGACTTTACATTTATTTCTAGACCTTTGACCAGTTTGCTAGCTAAAGATGTTCCTTTTGATTTTAATGAAGCTTGCATGAAATCTTTTAATATTCTTAAAGAAGCTCTTATTTCATTTTATGGTAAACCTTTTGATGATTGTCTTGAAAACTTAGATAGGGTTTTACGAAGATGTAAGGAAAAACACTTGGTCCTTAATTGGAAAAAGTGTCATTTTATGGTTCAGGAAGGGATAGTGTTAGGACACTTAGTATCTGAGAGAGGAATAGAAGTAGACAAGGCTAAAATAGAAGTAATTGAGCAGTTACCTTCGCCTGTTAATATTAAAGGCATTCGTAGTTTTCTTGGTCATTGTGGTTTTTATCGTCATTTTATTAAAGACTTTTTATTTATTGCTAGACCTTTGACCAGTTTGCTAGATAAAGATGTTCCTTTTGATTTTAATGAAGCTTGCATGAAATCTTTTAATATTCTTAAAGAAGGTCTTATTTCTGCACCAATCATCCAACCCCCGATTGGTCTTTACCCTTTGAAATTATGTGTGATACTAGTGATTATCTTTGTAGGAGCAGTCTTAGGATAAACTAAGGATAAAAAGCATCACGCTATTGCTTATGCTAGTAAAACTTTGATAGGAGCTCAGCTTAATTATGCAACTACTGAAAAAGAGCTCCTTGCTGTTGTTTTTGCTATAGATAAGTTTATATCTTATTTACTGGGAGCAAAAGTTATTGTTTATACTTGATCATCTTTGCTTTAAAATATTTGTTTACTAAGAAAGATGCTAAACCATGTTTAATTAGGTGGATCTTGTTACTCCAAGAGTTTGACTTAGAAATAAAAGATAAAAAGGAGTAGAAAACTCTGTTGGAGATCATTTGTCTAGAATGTATTTTGAGAATTCGCAGGAACTGCCGGTCAATGATGCACTCAGGGATGATATGCTCTTCAAGATCACCAGATTAGACCCTTGGTATACAAATATTGTTAACTTTATGATTGAAGGATATGTACCTTCCAGGGAAGAACACGAAGAAACTTATATACGAGAGTCGTCTACACATATGGGATCTACCATACCTCTTGAGTTTCTTGCTGATGGTTTACTTAGAAGATGTGTACCGGGTAGAGAGGAAGGAATTCAAATCATTAAAAGATGTCACTCATCACCATATGGAGGACACTATGGAGCATTCGAGAACTCATGCTAAGATCGGTAAAAAAGAGGATTCTTTTGGCCAACAATGTATGAAGATACTAAGAGTTTTATAAGAAGATGCAATGCTTGTCAAAGACATGGCAACATCAATTCAAGAGATGCTATGCCTCTTACCAACAACCTACAGATTGAGCTCTTTGACGTATGGGGGATTGACTCTATGGGTCCTTTCCCACTATCAAAGAATTTTGAGCACATTTTGGTGGCAGTTGATTATGTTTCCATGTGGGGTTGAAGCTATGCCATGCAAGAAGGCCAATTTGAAAAGTTCAAGAAAGATGTTCGAAGAAGTAATATTTCCAAGATTTGGAGTCCCAAAGATGGTAATAAGTGATGGAGGAACATATTTCACTGATAAGAAATTTCACGAGTATCTAAGGAAGCATGGGATTAGACACAACATCGCTACACCATATCATCCTCGGACAAGTGGACAAGCGAGAGACATCAAATAAACAAATCAAGAATATATTACGTAAAAACAAGTGAATGAGATGGGAACTATATGGAGAGATCGACTACCCGAAGCACTTTGGGCATATAGAACAACATACAAGACACCTTGGGTATGTTGCCATATCAGTTGGTCTATGGGAAGACTTGCCATCTACCGGTGGAATTAGAATTCAAGGCACATTGGGCTATCAAGCGGTGAAACATGGATCTTAAAGCCGTAGGAGAGAAGAGAAAAATGCAACTATCGAATTAGAAGAATGGCGAGAAAAAGCTTATCATGATTTGAAGATCTATAAAGAAAGGACTAAAAGATGGCATGATAAGAGAATCAAGAAGAAGGAGTTTGCACCTAGAGATAAGGTATTACTTTTTTAACTCGGGGGTGAAATTATTCAGGCATGGAAAACTTCGAAGTAAGTGGGAAGGACCATTCACGGTGGTGAATTCATTATCACATGGAGCGGTGACTCTACAAACTAGCGAAAGTACATTATTTAAGGAAAATGGTCATTTTCTTAAACCTCATACCTAGAACACCAGCTAAAGCCCCTCGCTTCTAGTTAAACAATGAACATCTTCGGATGGTTTGGGTAGATAGTCCGTCAAGCTAATTTTGGGAGAGCCTATTTAGATTTCACCTCGGAGGGAGGCAACATCATTATCCAAGAGGGAGCTAGACCAGCGGTGAGGCCGGTAGCAAGGCCTACTCAAGCTTCATGGAGGCGCCGGAGATAGTGTCTAGCGCTAGATATGTGATGGCACTTCCACGGCCCAAACTCTAGAAGGAACATATGCTCCGCTAGGCAAGGTCAAATACGTACCTCATCTCTTAGCTCCTCCTCAAGACAATAAGAAGAGAGTAGCTCACGAAGGTCCATCGAGAACCAGCGAAGTGCTTCAGAAGACCGTAGCTATGGTTGTGAGAGAGTCACCATGGTTAATGATACACTCAAGATGGCAATTGTTGACATTTCTTAACGTCGTCACTAGAAATAGATATAGAACCTATCCCCGGCAATGGCGCTAGAAATGCTTGTTGGTATTTCTTAAGACTATTGGTGATTCCACAAGCGCCACGAGAATATATACATTTGTAGCATTTCACCCAGGAGTATTCCAAGGTATCATTATTTGTATTTAGCCCATGGGAAGCGGTTAGAGTATGATAGCTAACCATCATATATCTACCAACTAATATACCAACTAGACTAAGGTGGGGATAAATGATATGTATGAAATGGGTAATGACACACACAAGAGAAGTCTAGACATAAAGATAAGAGAGTAGTCTAGCTAGCTAGCGAGGGAGGACAATGAGTGAGCAAAGGATTCCTATGGTTCTTACTTTACTTTTATGATACTAATCAAACATAAAGGACAAGCTAACTAGTTGTGGTTCACACGACAAGTATGCTAGGCGTAGGTGAGAAGTGGTGGATAAAACCACCACTAAACAAGCTACTATTTTCTTTGGAGCCTTACCTTTTAAGAACTTGCCTATAAACACGTGGTGATCTATATAGAGACCAGGAGGGCTGTCACTACCTCGGCTACCACAAACAATCCGTGCGACAAGCGGCAACCACGGGCAAGATAGAGTCTAAGCACCACACTTACACTTTCTCTCACTACTCTAGATGTTATAACATAGGCCAACTAGAGCACCTCTTACGAGGCGATGATCGCATACGAGGCATGGGTTCGAAGTGAACCAGGGTTTGAACCACAAACTAAGTGTGAAACGTCTATATGCTAGATTATATCATAACAACTATAGTTTAGATAACTAGAACAAAGTTGCACTAAGTAAATACTAAATAAAGTAAATACTAGAGTAAAGTAAAGAAAGAAATGAATTATAAATATAAAGATCTTACTACAAAAGGAATGATAAAAGAACAATACCAGACCTCCTAGAAGACCAGCTCTAGAAACCCGAGCGAAGCTCACTACTCACTCTAACTCCCAACTAGACTAACACTACTACATCTTGATAGAGTGGAGAGCTCCTTCCTTGTGGTGTGTGTAAATGAGAGGGGGTAGGGGGTATTTATAGCCCCAAGGTGGAGTAGGGGCTACTCCAGTGCCACGTCAGCGATCCGTGTGACCTCCATCCTCCTTCGTTGGATCAAACCGCCATAGAATGGATGAAGGAGATAGAGCACATGTTTCTTATGCTTGCATGATGGCATGCAAGGGCGGTGGACGCCGTTGGTGGACCAAGGGTTGGTCGGCCGACCACCCTATGATAGGTGGGCCACCTCTCCTCCTTCTAGAAGCTTGTCCCACATGCCATGTTGGGGTGTAGGAAGTGTGGAGACGTCGGTGGGGCAAAGTGGCCAGGTTTGGCCGACGTCACATTCTGACCTTTGGGCCCTCTCTCCTCTTCTAGAAGCTTGGCCCATATGTCATATGTAGTGTAGGAGGTGTACAGGTGCATTAGGGACTTCGGCCGACCTGGCTCTATGGCCTGTGGGCTATCCTCTGTGTCCATGAATTTGGTCCCACCAGTCATTGACCTCGGCATTTGGCTTCATCTTCTTTGTGGACGTCCGGTTTGTACCCCTTTGGATCCGTGTGGCGTCTTGATGGACCAATCAGGTGCCTCCTTTGTTCATCCACGAATTGGTGACATGGCAGGTGACATGGCATGGCCGTGGGCCGAAGTGGGCAGGTGGGCCGAAGTACCTTCTGTGCCATAACTGGGTCATTATTGCCTTATTTGCAAAGTCCTGTAGAGAAATACTCCAAGTACAGTTGGAACTACTTATTGGGTAAAATATGTTCATGGAATGTTGTTCTTCCTTCCAAACCAAGGATGTTGACGGTGTTTTGATGATATAAAATAGGGGTGCTTTCACCATCAACAACAATAAAGACTGGCACTACTCAGGCTAAAATAGTTCATAATGTTTGTGAGCAAGTGCAGAAGCTCAATGCCCAAGTTAAAACCCTTAGCGAGTTTGTGAAGTTAATCGGTGAGATGATAGGCTTAGTCTAAGCCTTAGTTATCCCATAGATGCGAATAAATGGGCAAATAAAATAAAATACTAGTTTGAGTATCTTTATTTTTTGAGTCATTTTGTTATCCAATCGTTGAGTTAAATAAATGAATAAAGTGTTTTTGAGTCTTAAGTTTTTCTTTTTAAAGTTTTTAATTTTTATTATTTATCTCTTTATTATTTTTTTTGGTTATGCGTTTGTCTCCACATTTTTGCAGAAATTTAGAAGAGCAAAAGAAACAAGTGTGGGGGAGAAACGTAGCAACAGCACACAACTTACAGTCAGGTTACAATATTCTAAACATTCTTTATCTTATACTTATATTTATTGTTTAGATTTATTCTTGTGCTGTTAGAACTATTCTTATGTTTTTAATCTTTAATTATGTGCTATTTAGTTTTATCCTATTTTAATGCTTAGGTTGTTTAGCTTTATTTTAAATTATTTTTATGTGAACTTTAATTGAGACATGATTTATTTTAGTTATAACTTAAGTGATAGACTCGCATAATGTTTCTTGAAAATCTTGTTGTTCTTTGGGAACTTATTTATTAGGGACCCCATATTACTTAAGTTGTTGTGAAGTATGATATATCAGAATAATGAGAACCTGAATCTTGATATCTTGTTACTTTGGAGAGTTTTTATTTTAAATGCTTAAAAATTAATAGCTATGCTTCTCCTGTGTGATTATTGCTATGTCCTACCAGAGCTTTATATACTTAGAAAATGATTTAAAGAGCCCAGCTCATAAGCTACTTATTTTGTGTTGAGTTATTTTTTAAATCTTGTGACCTATGTAGTGTGGTTCATCAAGAGCACGTACACCCACAAATTTATCTTTGCTTTCACATTGAGAGTACGCACAAACATGCTTCTTTCCATCCTAAAATTTGTTCCTACTTTGGGAATAGATATAAAAATATTTAGAATTTATTAAGTACTCATTCTATTCATATCTCTTTGTCTTCAAGTTTGTTGCAATAAAAGAAAAGGCATGGGCTATGCAAAAGAATAAAGTATTGAAAGAAAAAATAAAGAGAGAAAAAATGGACAAGTGTCCGTAATTAAAACAATAGGTACTTAGATGCCCGCCTCTCGTATTTTAAAAAAAGAAAAAGAAAGATAGCCCATGGTCCTTATTCTTAAATGCTTTGTTCCAAAAAGAGAGACAAGTTTCTTTGAGCATGGTAGAATTAGGATTAGCCACTATATAGTCTACACACACCTTTGCACCTCTTGAAAGAACCCTACATAAATCTGAGTTTTAATTTTGACAATATATACAAAGTAAGTATGCTATTCCTTGACATACACGAAAATCCATATAAGCTTGATAGATAATTAGAGGCACTATCTTTGCCTTGGTGGGGATCCAAAAAATACCACATATATTGAGTGATTGAGAGCATCATTTACAAGAGAAGGTATGCTATGTTTTCTTTTCAAAACTATTACAAAAACTCAGTTGAATTGACTAAAAACAGGGAAGGTGAAGGTGAGCTCGTTTCTCAACTACCTAAAGTTTTGTGCAAGATACTTTGAATCCGTAGTACGTAAAAGATTAAGGAACATTTATGATTGACGTCTTTGATATAAAGTTAAGTCTAAAATAAACAATCCTTTTATCGAGGCAGTAAAAGCCTAAGTGTGGGGAGCTTGTTAATGGTAGATAACATCTAAATTTACCTATTCAATATACTATTAAACACGGGATGAATGCTACTAAAATATTATTATTTCTAATAATTTTCACGAGTTTTGGTGTACACTCAGTTTTACAGAAAAAATTCAGAAAAGAGTAGAAAAGAGAAGAAATAGAGAAACTGGAGAAAAGGACCGGAACAGAGGGATTAGTAGAAATTTCATGGACTTAGAAGACAAAAGAAGACAGCTCGCACAAGCCAGGGCCCCACCTGTCAGGGTGTGGGGCCGGGTGGCTTCTGGAACCTTCTCACAACCGACCTAAGGAGTAGATCTAAGCTGTCCAATCAAGTTGGTTTGATCCAAGGGCTGAGATTCATCCCAGGAGGCTATATAAGCAAGGGCAGAGCTACCTCTGAAACCCTATTTCATTTTCAGAATTCATTCTAGTTCTCTACTAGAATTCTAGGGTTAGAGAAGTCAAGATCTCCATGATTAGAGCTAGACACTTCTAGATTAGCTACTACGGATCTTGATTAGCAATCAAGTTTACTAGAAATGGAGATATTAGTAAGGAGTGCTTGGAGGATTTTTGACTGTTGGATCTTCTCTCTTGTATTCTAGCGGGATCAATCTTTTCGCAAGAGGAGTTTGTTTCTGAGATTATCTGGTGTTCGACTTCATAATTAAATTAAGTTTTAGTTTACTTTATTCTTCAAGTTTACAACTCTTGTTTGAGTACTCTGGTCTTGGTTGCTCTAGATTAGAGGAGTAATTCTTAATTTAAGCGTGGTGCTTAGATTACGTTTACTTGTGAATGCCCCGTTTTAGCCACGGAATCGGTGGTAGTATTATAAAGGTGACTTTATAGCTTTATTGAATCCTTTGTAGTCCATTTCCCACCAATAGGTGAACGGTAGACTTTTGTCTGTTCTTAGTAAAGTAATTTTGTCTTACTTTATTAAGAATTAGCGTCCACGATAGAATAAATAAGTCAAGGTTTATCAAGATTAGAATTAGAAAGCCAGAAGTTATCTCCTAGTCTAGCTAGTTTCTTAAGTGTTGTGATTGTGAAGTGGATTGTGTAAACGCTAGTTATATTCACCTCTTTGTTCTTTTGGGTTCGATATTTTAAAACCGGGAGTTCATCTTTTGGTGAAGTGCTACAACGGTATTTCTATACGTGCGCTTGCGGATATCTTTATCTTTATTGCGAGATACCACCGGACCTACCAACCGGGAGCTCATTGTCCCCCTAATATAGCACGAGGGGTGAGGTTATTGATGGAATCGATCGATTATAGATTTGTTTCCTAACTTGTTACAAGGATATCTATCAAATCCTAATGGACTAGCACCAAAATCTTGGCTTCCAAGTCTCCACCGTTGATAGCTTTTTTCCCAAGTTGATGACTTACCCTATCGATTTAGGCTGTCGTTCAATCGGCTCAACCCACACCATCCCCGGTTGGGCACTTTTCCAGGCAAGAAGAATACCCGTGGCCCATACCACCGACAACCGTCTCATTTAATCTATTGCCGGATAAAGGCGTCTTAATTTGCTCGCCTCTATTGATAATAATAATGGAGGCGGTTAGTTTAAGATGCCCATCTCTCGTTAATGAGATCACAGAGGCGCCCAAGGTGCTGCCCTGGAAATGGCTGATTAACTTGTTGACCATTTGCCGAAGGCACCACTTTGCCTATGTCCGAAAAACCCAAAACGCGCTGCGTCCGATAATGTTTACAGTAGTAGTGTTTACTGCATTCAAAACTTTCGATGCTATTTATCTGTTTTTATTAGTGTGATAGGGGATTGTCATAGGTGAGAAAGATTTAGCGAGCAATGTTTGCGATGATCCATAAATAAGAAAAAACAGAGACTAAATTGAAGTCAATCAAATCACTCAAGTATTTCATTTTGGAAAATTATGCTAACACCCCAAAGAAATATTTGTTGTGTCTTAGTAAACTTTAATGAGCATGGTTGCTCAAAATTTGACTATATAAAAAGTTTCATATGCTGAAATAAAACATCCACATGAGCATGGAATTCGTATGTTTTTAGTGTACTAGGATCATGCCCGTGCGTTGCAACAGGAACAAAATCATGAAATCATATGTTTTAAAGGGGACCATGACATAAAAGAACTAATATGTTCTCCATTCTAAGACATGACTCTTCACTATGTCCCAGTGCTTCATACTTCATCAACTTCGTTAAAACATGATTCTAAACAATTCATTTAAATATAGTTATTTGCAAACTCAGGTGAACCACGGGTACCACAATGTAATATTTGTGGATCCTAATTTTCAATGCATGCACAATGCCTTTTGGAGAGCAGCCTATCAAGTCTCCTATCTGATCCTCTCATCCTCACCGATTTATTCAAGCTAGACCTCTATAGAAAACAGCACTATTCTCTATTTTACTGAAACAAGTTAGGTATCCAGTTCGTATTAAAACTCTATGCTTACTATGTACATTAAAACCAAAGGCTTCTTTTTACCGTACATGTCCTATTAACACTAAACTTGGATGTGTTTGTTGGTGCAGCACCTAGGCCTCCTCCTCGTGGAGCATAGGGCAACAGCAATGAACAGTCAGCTGATGACCTACAATTAGCCAAAGCAAAACAAACCTTGAGCAGAACCCCGCAAGTTGTCCTTATTAAAAAATAGTTGAACATGATCATTGTAAGTATGAAACAAAGTTGTGAGTTTGTGACCATGCAGGATAGCACATGACATGCAAGCAAGAGAAAACAAAGCCACCTGGATGCACTTGAGCATTTGAGGGATGAATTTGGCCGACATATTGATGTCCTTTGCCATCCACTTGGCAAAGATGACGAACTCCATGTCAGGAATCCAGGCGCAGGGGCAAGCCAACCAATCTAGTTAGTCAGTGTAAAAGCAACAAAAATTGGACATTAACCAAGAAGCGGATGAGAACGGTGGGGTTCCTCACAAGTTCTAGGTGAAGGTGTCGTGTTACCTCCACCTTGGGCAGCAAACCACGCACAAAATCAGCACACAAAGAGCATGATTACCAGCGATTTGCCCCAAGACCTGAGGTCTGCACTACCCCAGACAAGTCTTTCCCTGTTGGCCAAAACCGTCATGAAAGTATCTGAAACCATCGGGGAAGGCTATTCCTGACGGTTACCATCAGGGATCGATCAGCCATCAGGGATAGACTGCCTGCGAAAATCAACTTTCCATGATGGGAAACCATCGGAGACCATTTCCTGACGGCAACTACCGTCAGGAGAAGTTTACCCTCTCGGGTTTTTCTTCTCCGTCAGGAACAATCTTCCGTGTCGGTGCGCAGCCGCCAGGGAAGGTCCAAACCATCCCTGTCGGTTGATGAAGGACCGATAGGAATGTCCACTTTTTTCTTGTCAGTTACCATACCGTCAGGGAAGGCCAAAACTTTTCTCTGGCAGTGAATGACCATCAGGAAAACTTTATTTGGAATATGGCTAAAAGCTTCATGATATTCTAATATGGATAAAAGCTTATTGAACTATTCCAATCATAGACGATATCCTTTTAACCACACACCAGCCAACACTAATTGTTACATTCAAGTGTCATCATACATATAATCATCATTCAAGTTGTTCATACAACAAATAGTTCAACGGTCAATAAATAAGTCTTAAGCTACATTCTAAAGGCCTCGCAAAATAAGCAGACCCAAGTTACAATTGTTCATCAACTATATAGGAAATAGATAGAAGTTTAGTGATTACTACTTCCTACAAGCCCTTAGACAACAATACACAGTAGCTAGTACACATCAATTCATCTCCTACAACCAAAACAAGAAAAATAATGATCCATGAGAAATCTTGTTAAATATGCAATAAAACAATATAGTTGACTGCTTGTCCATACAAAACCAGGAATATAGTAAGTAAAGCAAAACTGATTATTTACTTCAGTTCATGAATAAACCATCAGTTAAAGAACAAATCAACCTGATATATTGGGCTTCATTTAAATTCATTGTTTTTGCAATCTGATCACACTCTTAAAAATATATGCCATTCAGATCCAAATTTGCAGCAAAGTCACTCTATGGCGTTCAGTACAAATCTGAGGTTTACAGTTGGAGCTCAAGCAAATATAAGTAAAGACAATGCATGAAACTTTACTAATTCATTCATTCATGTCAGCAAGTGCTTACCATCTCATCTTGTTCTTGCTCAAGCACATCAGCTAGTATCTCCATCTCAAGCTTTCCATAAGGCACCACCAAATGGCAACTCAGTTCTACAGGCAAAAATTGGCAAATCAGTGATCTAGCAGAATGTACTACCAAGTCTACATCAGAAAGCTGCTTAGCTGAATGCCTGAATCACATTCAGCAATGCTACTCCATCAGTTTCATCTAAGCAAAATTGTCCTTAGGAACAAAAGTGCATACTAACATATTTTTAGAACCAGTATATGAAACATCAACACAGGAAGACCTTCACACACTGAATATGTGCTCTGAAAAACAAAGAAAAAACCATCACACATAAGTGTCTATAGCGGTGAACTAAAGAGAATTTTGACAGATCAGACACAATTGTTTTGAAATAACTTGGGCTAAAATAATTCAGCAGTACTAAACATGTCCAGAACCACAAATTGTTGTGTAATGATATTTTGTCATATTGGGATATTTCAGCATGTTTGTTTTATTCCCCTGTTTCAATACAAGGACTAAGACAGATTAGAAAATCTGGTACATAATGCATGTTATATGACTTCTACCATGGACATTTATTTGGTAAATTTTCCATTGAATTGGTGGATTGGAGAATCATTGAAACAACATGGAACTACTATTTAAAATTACCTCAGCAACTACAGCTTGGCAGTTCGAACAATCCAAGTTTCTGTAAGCTGCAGATACAACGCATATATTATTCACTTAGAAAATCACAAAACAAATTGTGTCAATTAACCAAAATCTCTGCACAAGGTTCAACATGTTTTATTAGTGATTCCTACATGTTGCAGGATATCCAAGATTTTGATAACAGGAATAACAATCACAACCACTAGCTGTAGTATTACCTGAGATAACAGATTAGGTAGGCAGGAGTTAGATCACATAAGGCCTGAAACATAAAATAGTTAGATCCCACGTTATGAGAACAATATCTTATCTCTCTAGATGTTACAGGATGAATGCTCAATTTTAGTGTTCTAGCACCTTGTAACATGCGTGCCGGGCTAGACCCTTGGGGGTGGCGGCTATGGTGGTGTGGATGGTAGTAGCGGTGGCATGAGGAGGAAGGAGCAGGGGGCGGCGGTTGCAGAGGAGGAGGGAGGAGGCGCAGGGGGGGAGAGGAGAGGAGGCGGTTAGGGCAGGAGAAGGGAAGGGAGAGATAGGGAGAGATAATTCTCTTCTTTGCTTACTCCAAAATAGATACAATAGCTCTATATTTATAGTCCTGAGAAGACTTGCAACCTAAGTAATCTCTACTCTATTTCCATCTAATATCTATTTCTTTCCTTATCTATTATTTCCTAAAATATGATGATGGCGAAGTGGCGGCGGCGGCGGCAGGCGGCAGGCAGCAGGGCTACCGGTGACATCACTCCCCCTTTCCTCCAGTCAACGCATCCTCGCATTGACAAACGTGACAAGTTGCAGGAGTGTTGGCGCGAAGAACTGGAGCGATAGTTGCCTCGCCGGTCTGCAAGCGACGGTGGTCCAATATCTCCTGAGCATCATTGTTGGTGTAGATGTCAGTGGGAAGCCATTGCCAAGCCCTCAAGGTGTATTGGTTGTTGATGTAGTGCAGAGGACAGCCAATGTTGTTGAAGAGGAGCGTCATTGCCGTGGTGATGAGAGACGGTGCGTCTCCCCTCTCAAGTGACGTCCCGTGGGCCTGGCTCCCTTGGGTCCCTCCCTGTTGATTGTCGAGGAGGACGAGCTTGGTATAGACTTGTGCCGCATTAGTGTAACACCTCGGGGTTAAGCATCAACTAAAAATGGCCATGTCATCATCTGCATTGCAAAGCATGCATAGTTGGACAACTTTAAAATGCATTAATTAAAATAAGTTTATATATATAGAGATTGTTTTTGCGCTCTAGGGTTTTAGTGTGGCTTTAATTTGAATATATGTGTTTGATGCTAATTATGCTTTTGGATGATAGTTTTGATAATTACATAATGTTGAATTAAAATTTTATCAAAATCAAGTTTGAATTTGGATTTCAAAAACCCTAATTTTGTAACCCCTTTTACCCCCTTTTCTCTAGTTTCAAAATTATGCAAAATTTGGGGGTGGTTCCAAAAGAAATAGTGTGTATCTTTTCAAGATGTACAATTTTGGTTTTGGAGTTTTTCAAGTTTCAATATAAATTTAAAAGTAATTTTGAATCCCTTAAAAACCCCAATTTTCTCCCAATTTGAAATTTCAATATGGAGGCAGAATTTAAAATGGTTCAAAAGCAAAAATGTAGATCTTGAAAAATGGAACAACTTTGCTTTTTACAGATTTACAAGTTGCTATACAAAATCAAAAGTAATTTTGAAATTCAAATCTAGGGTTTGGGAGCTATAGCGCCGGGGGGGAAATATCCCGCAGGGATTCCCGCCGCCGGTCTCCACCGCCGTGGCCTTCTCCGATCTTCCGGGCATGCCATGACCGCCACCTCGACTGGAGTTGGAGCCGGAAGCCTTGCATGTCACTCATTCATTCGTCCGACCGCCCTTTAAAGCCCCAAGCCGGGCCGTCGTGCTCCTCTTTCCCCCCGTTTCGCCGCCGTCGTTGTCCTCGCTCCGCCACATCTTGCCGCTGCTGCCGAGCTCCATTAGTCGCATTTGAGCATGCAGCCGTTCCACAACTTCCTTGCACACACGCTTGACCTGCTCGCATCGCCTTGCCCCCGCCTATATCGCGTCCACACGGTCATCTTCTTCGCGGACGGCAACTATGCCGCCGCTGAGCCTTCGCCGTTGTCGGCTCTCTACGGTGAGCTTCAACTTGCGATTCTTCATGTTTTGGCATCACCTTGCTTTGCCGAGATTCATGCACTTGTCCTTTTCATAGCTGAAGCCTCGACGCACCCGAAACGCCATTCTTGCCGCTGGATTGCGTTGCTGCCGCCGCCATCACCGACAACCACCGAGCTCCGCCTTGTTCTTGTGTCAACCAGCGCAAGCACCATCTTCGGGGTGAGCTCTTGGTCATGCCTGCACTCTTGGTTTCATGCTTGCCATGCCGAAGTCGTCGAACGCTATCACGGTCAAGTCCGTGCTCGCTCCGCCGCCGCCGTAGTCGCGCACGTTAGGGACCGGTTTAGGTTCGTTTAGTTGGTGTTCGAGCCCACCCAAGCTTGCTGCGTTGGTTGCTCGCCTCGTAGTTGATGGAGAAAGCTCTGGTGGCCATTTTTGCCACCGTGCCATGCCGTTGGGCCGCCACTGTCACCAGCGGGGTCGCCATCGAGCTCGGGGAAGGGGGTTAAGGACACCGGGGTGTGCGGGGAGAGGGGTAGGTTGGGCCAAGTCCGGTTGCGGTGAGTTCTCACCGGTCAAAGCCGCCGGGTGTTGGGTCGGCGTCGGAGGCTTGTGTGCCCGACCGATGGGCCCCCTTTGTTAGTGTCTGCGCAGGAGAGGGAAAAACTGTTTTCCTTTTATTTCAAAATGATGAATAGTGTCTAATTTTGTAAATTTTGTATAAATTCAAATATAGCTCCAAAAATTCTAAAAATTTTTGTGTGGCCTTTTCATGATGTCTAGTTTTTATGAAAAATATAAGATGTTGAAAATCATTAGTTCTTGCATGATTTAAAATTACATTCTTTAATTGAAAAATGAACCTCTATGAATTATAGAAAATAAAATAATTGTCCAAAAGTCATGAAATTTGATTTGACACTGTTTTATGGCATGATCTACCTGTATACAAATTTTGGGATCATTTGGAGAAAGTTTATTTATTTTTAGTTGTTAATTAATTAAATAATTGTTAAATATGATGATTAGTGCTTAACAAGCATGATTAGAGTAGCAATGAAGTTGCTTAATGACTTAGCTTAGCTTTAATAATGTCTCTTATCATATTAATGATGATTTAGTCCCATTCTTAACTTGAAATTAGAGAATCCTAATGGTACTTAAATAAGTATTTTAATTAAAGAAATAATCCCTTTAGGCTTTGTGTGATTTTTTGGATTGATTGTGAATCTTGGATCATAACCCCTCAAATGGTCCTTGAGAACTCCTTTAATTATGTAAGTAGTCCAACAAGTTGATTTTGTTGTCTTGTAACTTTATCATGAAGGAAAGTTGTACTCAGTTGTTTATCATTTCATGCACCATCAAGCATCATGTTTAATATATATGGCATCATGTTGAAGAATATATTATTATCTCATGTAGTGAATGAAAGTGGCAAAGTGTGATCATTTGAGCAAGTTTCTAAGGAGGTTCACCCATCGATTGGAAGTCGGGGTTTGATATACGTGGAACAATCCAAAGCCCGAGTATTTCACCAACAAAGGCAAGCCCGGATGCATTTAAACCCTTCCTTGCATTTTACAAAGTTTATATCACTTATGTTTATGATATGTTGCTTTAGGTGATTCGGAGTTGAGTGATAACCTAATTGTTGCATTATTATCTTTGATTATCTTGCTATCATCCTTGTTAACCTGTTTTAGTTAAAAATGCTAAGTTATACTTAGCCATGCTTTATTAGTTAAGCTTTTTCATCAAAAATGGTTTATCTATTGATAATGGTATAACTGGATGGATAATGAGGAATAGTGTTTAATTTGAGACCGGGCAGGACATGGGAAATGCGTCTGGTGGAAAAGCCGACGGGATTGCCTAGTCGTGCTTGTCCCGTCTTGGTCGGTTATGGACCGTCTGTTGAGAGGATTGTTAAGTTCGGGACTTTGTAGTACTGGCCACATACTCCGGTAAGCCCGATCTCGAGGGTGTGGCAAATTGGGAATGGACAATTGCATCTTTGGGAGTGGAGAGATGGCAGAATAGCATGTACCCACCGGGCATTGAGCTAGCAGGGTGGAGCACTGTGCTCTCAGGTGACGCCAGACCCGGTCCCATTTTGGATGATCTGAGTGAGGGTTGATATATGCAAGATTAAGTTCTACATATGTCGTGTGGTAAGGAATCCCTAGCTAGGTTATAATCGATTCGAATCGTCGTTGCTCCTCGGTTATGGAGACCTGTTCTTCTACCCTCACATTGTGGTAATTGATGGAACATGAAAAGTAAGAAAGAATGATGGATTGATTAGAAGTGTTTGATTTAGTATAGGATCACTCAGGCTCTATTAATAACTAAGATGATTTAGATGTTGGCTAAAATATTGAAAGTAAGAATTCACTATTAGTAAGCTTTTCTTCAAAAAGAGTCCTTGATTCTTGCTAAAGCTTTTCCTTGAATCCCTAAAGCCGGCATTCCTGAGTCTTCTCCTCTTTCCTTTTTGGTTAAGTCTTGTTGAATACCCCGCACGACCCTTTGTTGCGGGGAGAAGGCCATAAGTAGGCGTGTTTTGGTCCCTACTACATGATAGTGTTTTAGATGGATGTTGATGGTAGATAACATCTAAATTTACCTATTAAATATACTATTAAACACGGGATGAATGCTACTAAAATATTATTATTTCTAATGATTTCCACGAGTTTTGGTGTACACTCGGTTTTGCGGGAAAAATCTAGAAAAGAGTAGAAAAGAGAAGAATTAGAGAAAACGGGGAAAAGGACCGAAATAGAGGGATTAGTAGAAATTTTAGGGACTTAGAAGACAAAAGGAGATAGCTCGCACAAGCCGGGGCCCACCTGTCAGGGTGCGGGGTCACGCGGCCTGACAGGTGGGGCCAGGCGGCTTGGCCCGAGGGATCTATGTGTCCCGCTTAGGAACCTTCTCACAACCGACCTAAGGAGTAGATCTAAGCCGCCCAATCAAGTTGGTTTGATCCAAGGGCTGAGATTCATCCCATGAGGCTATATAAGCAAGGGCAGAGCAATCCCTGAAACCCTAATTCATTTTTAGAATTCATTCTAGTTCTCTACTAGAATTCTAGGGTTAGAGAAGTTGTTGATGGTAGTTATTGACCACTTTTATATACATGAAATGATATCAAACATGGGATGAATGCTACTAATGTTTTATTATTACTAATGATTTCTATGAGTTTTGGTGCACACTCAGTTTTGTAGGAGAACTCCGAAAAACAGCAAAAACAGAGCTGAAAAGAGAGAAAATAGAGAAACGGAAGAAAAGGGCCAAACTAGGGCGATTAATAGAAATTCCAAGGGTCTAAAAGACAAGAGAAGGTAGCTCGCAAAGGGCGGGGCCCACATGTGGAGGTGTGGGGCCGGGCGGCACCCATAATGGGGCCGCACGGCACCCCCTAGTGGAAACACGTGTCCCGCTTCTGGAACCTTCCTACAACCGACCTATGGAGTAGATCTACACCGTCCAATGAAGTCGGTTTGATCTAAGGGCTGAGATTCATCCTATGGGGCTATAAAAGAAAGGGCAGGGCTCCCACCTGAAACCCTAATTCATAATTCTACTTCAGAGTTAGAATTCAAGTTTAGGTTTAGACAGAAGTCGAGATCCTCATGATTAGAGCTCTACAATTCTAGATTAGCTACTATGGATCTTGATTATCAATCGAGCTTATTAGAAATAGAGAGATTAGTGAGGAGTGCTTTGGAGGAGTTCCATTTATCGGATCTTCTCTCTTGTATTCGAGGGATCATTCTCTTCTTGAGAGGAGGAGTGTATTCAGAGATATTCTGGTGTTCGACTTCATATTTAAAGTAAGTTTTTGGTTTATTTTATTCTTCAAGTTTGCAACTCTTATTTGAGTACTTTAATCTTGGTTGCTCTTGATTTGAGGGATAGTTACTAGTGTATGTGCGGTGCTTAGACTAAAATTATCTCGTGAATGCCCTTTCTTGGTTTGGAATCGGTGGTAGTATCATAAAGGTGACTTTTATAGCTTTATTAAATCCTCTCAGAGCCCACTTTCTCCCAAGGATTAATGGTAGGCTTTGTCTCTGTCTTTAGTAGAGTAATTTTGCCTTACTTTATTAAAGATTAGCGTCCACAATAGAATAAATAAATTAAGGTTTACTAGGGTTAGAATTAGAAAACCAGAGTTGTCTCCTCGTCTAGCTAGTTTCTTAAGTGCTCTTGATTGTGAAGTAGATTGGGTAAACACTAGTTATATTCACCTACTGTTCCTTTGGGTTCGATATTTAAAACCAGAAGTTTATCTTTTGGCGAAGTGCTACAACGTATTCTATCTGTGCGCTTGCGGATATCTTATCTTTATTGTGTGCATATAATTAATACCAACAAGTATTTCTGGCGCCGTTGCCGGGGAACGGTAGTTTTGCTGGATAGTAACTTAGAGTATTACCTTAATCTGGTATCATATAGTTATCATTTATCTTTTTATTGTTTGATTACTTTATTGCATTTACTTTTAGCATTTATTTTCTACATTTATTATCTTCATTATTTGCTTTTTATTTCTTGCTTTTATTTTATATATTTTTTTAAAAAAATGGAACAAAAATATCTATACCAATATGGAGCACCTTCGGACTTATACTTTAAGCCAGCTGAGTCAAATAGACCTATATTATCCTCTTGCTATGAGTTACGTCCCGAGTTGATCCAATTAGTTCAGGATAATCTTTTCTTTGGAGACGAATATGAGAATCCTTATTCTCATATACGTGAGTTTGACTAGGTTTGTGATAGCCTACACTTGGAGGGTATGGAGCATGAGACCCTCAAGTGGAAGCTCTTTCCTTACTCTTTGAAAGAAGAGGCCAAACATTGGTATAAGCTCCACATTATGGAGTTTGAAGGGGATTGGGAATCTTTATCTTCTAAATTTTGTTTACAATTCTTCCCAGTCAGCAAGGTTGTCAAACTTCGTCTAGAAGCCCTTAGATTTAAACAATTAGAAGATGAACCTATAGAAAAAGCCTGGGAAAGATTAGAGTCAATCCGAAATTCTGGTCCCCCTCTAGCTTTGCCTGAACCTATGGTTCTACAACACTTCTATATGGGCCTTAACCAAAATACTTTAGACTATCTTAACACGTCCTCAGGAGGATCGTTTTTGCACACAACTCTAGACAATGCTAAGGC
>JADLZK010007224.1:0-153888 GCA_015847255.1 Hyparrhenia diplandra
TGCACAAACATGTTGGGTTCGCGCTGTCACAGGCCAGCCGTCTGTGCTGTCTCGGTGATGCGCCAGCGACCGCGTACGTACGCCGGATGAGTGTAACACAAACCTTCCCTGTATTTCTCACTGATTTAGTCCAGGCGCTGGTACAGTACCTAAAGCTCTGGGATGGACTCACAGAAGTACAGTAAACTTGATGAAAGGGGTGGTTGATAAGCTCATTTGGCGCTGCTCTCCGGTTTGGGAGTTGTTCAGCCCAAGTACAGCTCTTCATACTTAGCTTTCGAATTGGGAGATGATGGAATGCTCTAGCAAGTTTCTTAATAGGAATTAGGAAGATCGTTTCCAGTCGATCAGTGTGGAACCAGGAACATGCAGATCACGCCTTAAGAGTCACGTACTCACTTGTGGACCTGTGAAGTCCATGCAATAGGGGCAAGAAGTGTCCAGTACGTCTGGACCGCAGAGAGAGTCTAACTCCAGACAGTCATACGTAGTCCCGACATTTCATTGATACGGACAGGAGTATCTACACGTCCATGTATGTATCGGTGTGGCCTTTAAATATGCGTCCCGGAACCTAGAACCCCGACACTTCGCACAACGCACAGACAAGCTGATTGGCTTAATCATGACCTCGAGTAGAGTAATGGTTTGCGCCATGGCGTTTGCTCTGGCGTGCTTGCTGGCCATGCCGGCAGCCTCGGGTGACGACGGAGGGCTACTGTATCAGGGCCGTACCTAGAATTTTGGAGGCCCTGAACAAAATTCATGATGAGGCCTTAAATTTCAAGAAAATCAAAGCATGCTTTTACTTAATTATAAAGCTTCAAATTTATATGGGTCTTACACTATTAGGTACAAATCAATTCTTAATACTAAAAAGAGTAAAAACTAAGACGCAAGTAATTAGCACCATAGCAGCTAATATAGCAGACTAATAGTAGTGTAAATTTGGAGGCCTTCGATTTTAGAGGCCCTGAACGGTTGCACACTTCGCACACCCTAATCGCCGGGCCCTGACTGTATGTACCGTCGCAGCCTCCATAGCTAGTCACTGCCCCTCCAGCTGTGGGGGCGTCAACATCTCCTACCCCCTTTCAGCATAGGGGCTGGCTGATTCCGACAAGGTTTCGAGCTTACTTGCAACCACACCACTAAACCTCCAAAGTTGTTGTTCGGTAACAGCACAACTCAAGTTCTTCGACATGGATGGTAACAAAGTTTACATCCCTGCTTTATGTTCTTCAATAGTACTAGCTTGGAAGAATCTGGTATGAACAACTACAATATATCTTGGGATGCCCCCTCTAAGGGTATTACTATCTGATTTACAATACTTTCTTCTTCCTTGGCTGTGATTTCGATGTTGATTTATTTGACTATGTGAGAAGCCCAATCGGCTCCTGCATGAGCAGGTGCCACGGCAAGGTATTGCTGGACCAAGGGCCTTGCAATGGGTTTGGTTGTTGTTCCATCATTCTACAAAACGACATCTCAGGCTTTCATGGGTAATTACTCGAACGGTAATATGGCAGCACAGTCGGGATCTGTGCACCCCTGGCATCATGGCTTTCATGTCGTATGAAGGAGATTACATGCAAATGCGACTAATCTTTTCTCAAGTTGGACAAATGCAAGCAAGATTTATGGCGCTGTACTTCAGTTTGCCATCATGGACCAACCAAGCTGTGAAAGCGCGCAAATGAACAACGCAAGTTATGCCTGTGCCACCGACAGCTATTGCAAAAATGAGTCATATGGAGGCTACAGCTGCCTCTGCCACAACGATTATTACACAGCCAATGCTTACCTTTCCGATGGATGCATACCAGGTGCTCCCCTGCTTGCTTTTATGTTAAAAAAATGAAAATATTAACGTTTTATCTTGTGTCCTAACTCTATCAATCTACTGTTATGAAGCAGAATACAACCCCAAGCCTAAAGAACACTGCCAGAGGACATGTGGCAACATGTCCATTCCCTTCCCTTTCGGGCTGGAAGACGATTGTTTTGGAAATGAAAGGTTCCGACTTAATTGTACCACCGCACATGACACGCTTTTTGGCACAAGAGATACACAGTATCATGTGACTAGCCTGTCAGTAGAAGACGGGACTCTGACGGTTAGCAACAATGCAAGCTCCGGGAAAGAAATTATAGTATCTCAGACTGGCGAAAATGGAGGAGGGTACATATACGGTCCTGTGGAAGACGAATTTGATTTTTCTATGGAATTTGACATTGTTATGCATTGGGCAATTACAAATTCATCTTGTGAACAAGCTATGCATAGCAATAGAAGTAAGTATGCATGCCGAAGTGCAAACAGTGATTGCCAAAACGTGACCCACAGGAAAATATTCATGGGATATCGCTGCAAGTGTTCTTCTGGCTACACAGGAAACCGTACATACAGGATGGCTGCACAGGTCCATCGGCTAAGCAACGGAATCTTCTTTTGGGTAAGGCATACCAAACAAAACTCCCATGAAATTATAATTTGTAAACGTCAACATGATTTCATAACAATAAATGCATATAGGTATTGCAATTGGAACTAGCTGTAGCCTTGCCTCCATAGTTATTGGTTTGGGTGTAATTCTACTTGCCAATAAATGGAAGAAAGGCATCCAAAAGAGACTTCGACGAGCATACTTCAAGAAAAATCAAGGTCTATTATTGGAACAATTGATCTCAGATTAAAGTGCTACAAGCAAAACAAAGATATTCTCGTTGGAGGAACTAGAGGAGGCGACCAACAACTTTGATGCTACTCGTATTCTTGGTTGTGGACACGGAACAGTTTATAAAGGGATTTTGTCTGACCAACGTGTGGTGGCCATAAAAAGTCCAAAATAGTGGAGCAAATAGAGATAGACCAATTTATCAACGAGGTTGTCATTTTGTCTCAAATCATTCATCGTAATGTGGTGAAACTGTTTTGGTTGCTGCCTAGAAGATGAGGTGCCCTTGCTTGTATATGAGTGCGTTTCAAATGGAACTTTGTATGAACTTCTTCACAAGGATACTTGTAACACCCCAAATTTTACCTCTTTTGAAAATAGAATAAAATGATTTATTTATGTATTTTGTGCTCATAAAATATAGGAAAATAAATATTTTTATGAAATTAAAATTTATCATAAGGCTAGATACATGTTTGTGCATTACATGCTGTTGCATATTTTATTTTGTGATGTCTGAATTTGGTTTGATTCAAAAAGGTATTTAAATTCTTTTGAAAGTCTCATTTGAAAAGCTGTCCAAATAAATAGAAAAGGATTTTTATTTCTTCTTCTGTTGCTGTTGGCCCGTCAGTTTCTCATAGCCGATGGCCATTTATCTTTTTCCTTTGGCCCGTGTGGCATTGATCCTTGCCTTGGCTAGCTCGTTCTTCTCTCTTGGCCTGCTGTCGATCTGGCCCAGGTCAAATCCAAGCAGAGCAGCATCGCTGCCTTTTCCTCTCTGGCCGATACCGCTGGACCAACTCAGCGTCGTTCCTTCCTCTATTCGTTCGAGTTGGACTCCATCGCGGCAGCGGACTCTGCACATCCCGGTATCCTTTCCTTGTATGCGTACGTGCCCAGCCCTATATAAGTCGACCCCGCGTGCTGCTTCCCGGTTCCCATCTACGCGCCGCCAGCAAGCCCAAGCTGCGCCTCTGCCCTGTTTTGGATCTCGCCGAGTGCAAAACCTCATCTGCCGAAGCTGCCGTGGGCACCTTCTGCATCTTTGTTGTTCCGAGCTATCCGTCGGGCAGTTCCCTTGGTAGAAAACTTCTCAGCATCGTCTATCTCTCGTTCTTTCTTTTTGTCGTGTGCTCATCAACACCGAACTTCGCAGGAACCTGCTGAATCGTCTTTCCGTCGAGTCGCCTCGCCGCTCCATCTTATTCGTTCCTGAAGTCCGCTGTTCCAGGCCGCACGTCGCCGTCGTCCGTCTTCCGGCGTCAATATCGCCCGTGGTGAGCTTGCCATCTTCTCCACTCTCTTCTCGTACTGGACCAGAGCATCACCGTGTCTTCTATGGCCCTCACTGTGAACTCCAGCCAGGTCCTCACCGCCAGTAATGGCCAAGCTCGACCGCGCCACTGCTCGCTAGCGCTGCCCTATGCATGCATGCTCATAGCCATGTGGTGTTGTGCTCCAATTCTAAGTTGTTACGACTACATCCGTTGCAACGTGGCTCTGTGCCTTCTCTAATTGCTAGCTAAACAAACTCTCGATCATAAAACTCCATCGCCGGCCATGCATGGTCTCCATCTCGCTGGCATCATATTTGGCTTGATGTCATCCTTGCTAGTTCCATGACATCATGATGACACGCATACGTTTTCTTGCCGATTTCCTTTACAAAAATAAATCTAGAAATACAATAGAAATACACATATGCATCCATCATCTTGAGCCATCCATTGTTGAATCTATGGCCTAGATTAACAACACACACCTCTTTGTCGGATATCTTGCTAAAGAGTCCTCGGACTTCTTCTTAATTCTATCCATTGTCCTCGATGAGATTTAAACCTGAACTTTTAATCATTTTATTTCGAAATCAGTTTATTTACAGAACTGCCATCAGATTTCAAATCTCGATATCTTTTGCATTATAAACTCGATTAGACCCGTTCAAGTTGCGTTAGAATCATAATTTCGTAATCTACATGTTTATATTACTCTTAGTCGGGTTTTGCAACTTTTAAATTTCGAGATTATATTAGGTTTATTATTTTATTAATGATAATATTGCAAAATTCATATCTACGCCGTTTAGCTCCGATTTCGGTGATCTTTACGTCTGTGTGATCGTAGTGACGTGTAGAATAGTTTTATAAGCTTTTCAAACTGTTTTTTCCACTGTTGGTGTACTGTTCTAATTGTAGCCTTGTTTGTTATGCATGATTGGCACTATATGGTCGTGTGTTGTTGATTGGAATCAAATAGGCGGTGAGCTTTACGTGATGAACTAGAAGAAGTTGAAGATCAAGAAGGTTTTCTTTGGAAGCTTGGACTTGAAGAAAGAATCTCAATTTAAGGCAAGTATAGCATGGGACTATCCTAGTTACCTATTCACTATTAATCACTTAATCATATGCATGTGTCTAATTTGTCACCCCGGACATCCCTAGCCGGTTGTTATCCCTGTTCATTGACTCCTATGGGTTATTGCATATGGGTAGTTTTTGCTAGTGCTCTAAATAAATAATTATGATCCGAACTTTGATTTGGAAGAATATATGAAATGATGGTTAAGATATGAATGTTGGCAACATGACTTTAGAGTCGGGCTCATGCTTTTACATGATGCTCTGGACTCTCCATAAGGACTTATCTCGTTTGTGATCATCCAGGGATATCAAAGATTTGACTATGTGGGCTACGTGGCTCGGCTCTAGTCGGTCAAAGGACCTTGTCTATCCGTGTTGATGGTTACCGAATGGAAGAGAATGGGTTGTAGCACTATCGCTATTAACATATTTAGATAAACCTTTGAAAGGCTTTATATAATTTTTCGGTGTTATGGGAGTCTAGAACCCATGCAATGGAAAATCATGACCCGTAGTGAAAGTGTACACCTACAGCGCAGAAAGTATAACTGTTATAACTTGGCCGTGTTCGCGGTCATGAACGGCCTTGGAGACATCTGAGTAATAGAGATGACATTGAGACATGGATATGAGATGATGATGATGATGGAACGGACCATGACGAAGGACTGTCATGAGAACGATATATTTATGATGATAATGTGGGTTAATGGGTTAAGCATAACTGCAAGCTAAATAAATGCTAAAACTTTGACTTACTAAAATGCTTACCGCTAGTTAAAACCAAAGTGTCAAGCCTTTTTGAGCCTCATAACCCCATGTTATGCTTATGGAGTTCGACATGGACTCACCCTTGTTATTTCACCCCACCCGGGGAGGAAGTTAGGCTTGTGATCAACCGGTCGGTTGTCCCTCGGTGGAGTCTACACGAGTAAGATCGAGCGTCTTTCCGGCCGTCGCTAGCCGAGGTTTTATACTTTTATATTATGTTCGTTATATTTTAAGCATTGTGAATTGATACTACCATTTATTTGTAAACTATATGTGAGATTTGACTTCCAGGGCTCATATATGGCTTCATCCGGGTTTTGTTCTTAAAACCGGGTGTTACAATACTTTGATAAAATGCTTGCTTTCATGGGATGATCGTATAAGGATTGCGGAAGCAAAGAGGGGCTCGCTTATCTACACTCAGACTACAATACCAATTTTTCACAGAGATGTAAAGTCTTCAAATATACTATTGGATGACAACTTCACCACAAAGGTTTGATTTTGGTGCTTCAAGATCTCTTTCACTTGATGAGACCCATGTGGTGACAATTGTTCAAGGAACAATTGGTTACTTGGATCAGATTATTATCATACCGGTCAACTAACGTAGAGAAGAGTGATGTATACAGTTTTGGAGTAATACTTGTAGAACTTTTTGACAAGAAAGAAGCCAATTTTTATTAATGATTTAGGTGCAAAGCAAAGCTTGTCCCATTTCTTCATTGAAGAACTTCACCAAGGGTCTCTTATGGAAATAATGGATCCACAAGTGGTGGAAGAGGCAGACCAGGGAAGAGATTAGTGAAATTGCCTTACTTACGTAAGCATGCTTAGGGGTCAAAGGAGGAGAGCGACCATCTATGAAAGAAGTAGACATGAGGTTGCAATTCTTAAGAACAATGAGACTGAGCGAAAAAACACATGATTTTATACTCGAAAAAGATGGAGATATTGAGTCTTTGCTACGTGGAAAATCTAAGAATTCACTTGAACACATAGAACCTATTAATGCTGCACATATACCAACTCAAGAGACCTCGAGATGCTACAGTTTGGAGCAAGAATTTGTATCTTCATTTAGGCGACGCTAACTACATTAGAGTAAGATTATAGAGAGCATGCTTATATGCTGCTTCATCTGAGATATCATATATTGAGGTTACATTTAATATCTCATCTTTGGATGAGATAGTATCACACAAATTTATTTTTGTGTAATATGTTTTGTAGACCAGATGGCTTGTATCCTTCTATGTAATTGCTTGTATCCTTCTATATATTTCTGTAGAAGGATATATATAGGCCTATAGGGTATAACAACAAGTCCCTATATTTAAGATAAAGTTCTACAAGAACATAGTTGTGGTTTCGACAAGTCTATTCATAGTTTGATATCAATTGCCAATTGCTCCATCAGTGGCTCCAGTAGGCATCAGACTAATAAATGATTTCAACTGCAACATTTTGCTGCTTTTTTTTTGCCATGATCAGGCTAACACATGATTCCAGTAGGCATCTGACTAATGTGAATTGACACTCAGAACAGAAAGATATGGCAAACTCACTCTTCCCTTCAATGTTCTTTCATGACACTAGCAATAGCACGGCCAAAATTTGTATTCAACACAGAACTTGAAAGCTGCATATGCTGATAGGAAATTAAAGCATGTACAAGTCTACCCTACAGATGCAACTGATCTGCATATGGAAAATCTGAATTAGCTTGTCGCATTTTATACTCCTAATAATTCTGAAACTTATGCGTGAAGCACTACATTCCATTTGAAAATGACCATGGCGCAAGGGATCCTACCAATTCAAGGAGACAACAGTAGCCAAGGCCCAAGGTCGCGGGGACGCATCAACCGGCTGTTGGTGCTGGGAGCGTCGGAGGAGAGAGGACGAGATCCTGTTCCGCTTGGCCATGGGGAGCACGGGTCGGTTGCCGGGAGAGCACAAGCGGCAACTGGGAGCGCCTGCACGGCCTTCAGAGATGGAACACTCGGCCGCCGGGAGGGAGCAAATGGGCGCTGGGAGGGAGCAAATGGGCGCCTTCAGAGATGGAACACTCGGCCGCCGGGAGGGAGCAAATGGGCGCTGGGAGGGAGCAAATGGGCGCCTTCAGAGCTGGCACGACCGACCGTCGGAGAGACTAGCACGGCCGCCGACGAGCGCGCCTCCGCAGCAGGCGGTAGGGGGCGCGCGCCTGCGCAACAGCCTGTAGGGGCGATCCCTCCGCATCCGTCGAAGAAGGGCGGCGCAGCGGCAGCAGACGCGGTGGCCTTGCATCCGGCGGTCCTGAACCCGCGGAATCCCGCCAGGAACAGGAAGGGCTGGTAGCGGTAGTCGGCCCTGTAGCGGCTGCCGTCGGTGGCCCAGTCGGAGGCGTCCCAGATGGAGCCGTACGCCCACATCTCACGGTTCGGGAACAACGCCGCCGCGTAGCGCCTGATGGGGACGTCGTCGACGAGGAAGACGATCTCGTCGGGGTTCCACAGGATGGCGTAGTGGTGGTAGTCGGCGGTCGGGACGAACTACTACAGGCCGTGGAGCGCTGCCGCGGCAGCTGCGGGGAGGGCGGCGGTGAGCGCGCCGCCGCTCGCCAGGTCGACGCAGCGAAATGGGGAAATCGAGCGGATGGATAGAGGAGAGAGAGAAGAGGAGGTGGAAATGACGGGTGCGACTCCATAAATTCAACAGTGCCAAAGGTGGGTCCCACCAAACGATTTGCACTTGCTGCATCAGGCCGTCACTCGGGTGCGTCTTGATCGAACGGCGGAGGATCGTGCATTCACGGAGACAAACGTCTGCACGGTCGAAAAGAAGACAATACCATATATCTCTACGACATAAAAAAAAACAAAAGTAAGACTCTTTTTTTGATGCGACATTCGTTTTGGTTTGTCCGCCTGCCTCCTATAGATTTCCAACGGGCCACGGGCTTCATCGGGCCGTGCCTCAACGGGCTACGTGTCTGGGGGTCGGCCCAGGCACGCCCTACGGGCCTTGAACAGTACCAGGCCGCCCCGGCGGCAGCAGTTTCAGCGGGTTCGGGCCCGAGGCCCGCTAAGGCAAAAAACGAAGGAACGACGGGGAAGGAGAGGAGATCGAGCCGGGCGCTTGCGACGGCGCCCCGCGTGCGCGGCGCCGAGCCCCGCCGCGCTTGCCGCGCTCGCCGCCGTAAGCTCGCCGCCCGGCCGGCGCTCGCCGCTCGCCCGCCGCCGGGCGCTTGGCGCTCGCCGCGGTTCTTCTTTGCCGCGAAGGCGTACGCGCGAACTAGGGCTGGGGTCGTCGCCGCGGCGAGGGCGGAGGAGCGCCCCACGCCGTGTACGCGCAGAAATGCGGGAGTGCGGCTGTATGCGGGGAGGGCGGCTGTGAGGAGTGCGCGGCGGCTTGGAGTGCGTGAGCCTTTGGATAGGTTAGAAACGCTGCACAGTCATTGGGATGGGCTGGTATTTTTTTATTATTTTCTGTTCCCATTTCAAGGCCCATAGAGGCCCGCTACATTATCACCGGGCCGGGCCGTGCCTCAAGGCCGTGCCCTGGGGTCGGCCCAAGCACGTCCGCCGGGCCTCATAGGGCCAGCCCGGCCGGGCCTACTGCGTGCTCGGGCCTTTTGGGCCGGGCCAAAATGCCGTGCTTCGGGCCGGACGCCTTCGTGCCGCGGGCCGCATGGAAAACTATACTGCCTCCTCTTGCGATCCAGGCCCACAGGCTTTTTATTTTTCCCGTCACCGTGCGATCTTATATTAGGAAAGAGGAGTCACCGTGCGTTTGTCTTCCCATGCATGGATGCATGTCGCACACTGGCGCTCCTAAGATATGGAAATCCAGAAAGCACAAATCACGGGAGAAATCAACAATCAAGGAAGTATTAACGTCTATCAGCAGAAATGCAGAGAAACTAACAATACAATCCTATTGCCATCTACATGCAAATCCTCCGCCTCCGTAATCTGTGATAGCTGACCGGACTCTCTTCCACGACAATGCCGATAATTGAACATTCAACAACTGCGCCCCGCGCATCCCCGCACGTACGTGCGACAATCGCAATCCTGTAATGGAATCGCGGGATTTCCTCAATCACCATGCATGTGACGAATATAGAACCTGCGTGCCAAAAATTGAAGGCCCAAGGATCACGTACGTGTGACGAATATAGAAGGGGAACGGGAAACAATCACGTACTCTCCTCCCGTGTGCTCTCTGCTCCCCGTGCGATTGCTCTCTGCAGCCATCCTCTCTGTGCGTGTCGTGCCGCCATCCTCGCCGTCGTGCCTCGCCACGCCGTCGACCTGCTCCGTCGTCCTCTCTGCAGTGCGGACGCTGCGACGCTATCCTTGCCCCCTCGTTCGACGCCGCACCGTCGACCTGCTCGGCTGTCCTCGCCGTCGTGCTACACCGCGCCGTCATCCTCGCCTCTACGCCACCGGAGCTGTGCACCCAGCCGTCGTCTTCGAGCGATCGACATCGCCTGTCCTCCATTGCTCGCCGTCCAAGTTGAAGAACGCGATCTCTACAGCCGTCCTCGCCGTCATGCAACGCCACACCGTCGACCTGCTGCGCCTAGACCAAGGAGGATGACCAACGGCTCGTTGCCTACATCAAGGCCCACGGTGAAGGCTGCTGGCGGTCGCTCCCCAAGGCGGCGGGCTTGCTGCGCTGCGGCAAGAGCTACCTCCGCCCCGACCTCAAGTGCGGCAACTTCAACCAGGAGGAAGACGAACTCATCATCAGGTTTTACGGGCTCCTCGGAAACAAGTACTGATGATGTGATGATCTAGAGAGATTGATTGTTGAATCAATTCTCTGATCATGACATCTATATATAATTATATACATTATGTTCTTGATTGTTCAGTACTTCTTCATTCTCACGGTGAAATTAATAACCATGGATGAAGAGCCAAAAAAAAAATAACCATGGATGAAACAGCTGGTCTCTGATCGCCGGGCGACTGCATGCCGGGTCAAACGGACAACGAGATCAAGATACTGGAGCACGCACATCAAGCGCAAGCTCATCGCCCGCTGGTATGCTTTCGTAAGCGAGTGATGAGAGATATCAAGAATGCCTTGGTTCTGTAATGCTATCAAGTTGCAGGATAGTGGGCATCTTCATGTTTCAACTTTTATATGGTAGAAATTTAGCTTCCCAACACAGTTAATTAGCTTCTCCTATACATGGCTAATCTCATGGGATGTTTATTTGTCCTTTTAATAGTTCACACAGCCTATGCATGGATGACTCTTTATTTCTCAGTAAAATACATATATATCTTTTACTTCAATGACAGTCTCTATTTCTCAAAGATATCAGGTTACAGAACCAATGCATTCCGCGAGTATTAATTTCATAAACTTTGCTTTTTGGATTGTTCATGCTATCTGCTATCGGTTGGCCAACAAGAACTATTTTTTGCTTTACATCTGACAGTGTGTCTGCGTGATATCGTCTTGCAGAGTTAACCAAGGTGGCGGCACGGATGTCGATTGATTCGTTGTCTTTCGATCGGATTAGTCGAAAAAGAGCTTGCCTGTGTAAACTTCCTTGCTTTCTGTACGTAAAATCTTCCCCTGAGAAGCTTTGTCAGGGGACTTATGCAATAATTTATTAGTAATAAGTTTCTTTTATTGACAAATTGATGATAATTTTTTGTTTGACCAATTTTGTGAAATCACTTTTGTAAAGACTACGATCTGAAGTAAAACGCTTGTTGTACCAAGGGATCCTGGTGGAACTTTGTCAATTATATTTGCACTGCATCTGATGTGAAAATTCTTGCTCCAGTGAAGTTATAATAAATTGACACAGGGAAATAATAGTATGTTATACAAAAGAGAAGGAAGTGATAATTTATGTTGGATCACGTGTTCACAGCCTGTCTGTTCATTGGTTTTGTTTCCTGACTGTTAATTTCACGAACTTTGCTTTTTGGGTTGTTCACGCTATCTTCTGCCGGTTGGCCAACAAGAACCATTTTGTGCTTTGCATCTGACAGTGTGTCTGTGTGATAACGTCTTGCAGAGTTAACCAAGGTGGCGACACGGACATCGAAACTTTTTGTTGTCTACTCTGCTACGAAACTTTTTGTTGTCTACTCTATACTACAAAACTTAAGACCGTTTCTTTTTTAATTCTACTTTTCTTATATAAGTGACAGGTAGTGTTGATGGAGATACCATGATCAAATGGTTATCGGGTACCTTTCGGAGACCTTACAAATACACCAGATGGAGGTATATAAACTTCCACATCATCCCGATATATTTTATGTTCATATGTTTGCAACTCCTCACCAAGATATATTGAAGGAACCACACACGACCGGGTCGGTGACACCAAAATGGCATCCCAATGAGCAGAAGAGTCAAAGGCAGAGGGAACGGTATGCAACAACGGCAGATGAAAATTGGAGTGAAATAAACAAGGAACGTCGTCATATTGATCTTGATAACAATATGGATGCCCAATCAATAGGTACGGTGGTGTTGTTGAGTGTCACTTTTTTTGTCATATGTGTTATAACTGATAACAATTTATGCTATGTTCGAATTTGCAGATGGGAGTACTACAAATGAAACAGATGAAAATAGTGACTGCCTCCATATACACTCAACCTACAGTAATGGATTCCAACATTTATCAGGTTATTAAATCATAATAAATTAAAGTATTTATTGGTTCGTCGATTTTAATTATTCTATGATGATGGAGGTAACTTGAACCCTTTTCATTAATATTAATGCAATATAAACTTTTTTTTCTGTTAACTTATAATACTAACTCGACCATTGTCTCCCAGTAGAACCTATTGGAAATGTATGTGTCTCCGTGCATGACTACTACTGCTACAAGTTCAAGATGCAGTCGGGGATATTTAATCAAATACTCTATGGCGGCCGTCTTTTTCCAGCTAGTTTGATGTCGACACCTACATCAAGATTGAGAGCTCACATTTGTACTACATACGGACACTCAAGTGCATTACTTATTCTACAATACATGTCGCGTGAAATAGTAGTAAACCTACAATTATTTGTGCGGTGAGGATAACATACTTTGTTTCAAGGTTTTATGAGATTTTTCAAGACATGCAAGTAGTGCCCATGTGATAAGCACTAATATATGCATACACTCTCATGTGTACAGGATGATATAAAAATGCGCCGGAACTTATTCGTGGATTTATATGCGCATCTAAATAAATAGATATCGAAGATTTCTTCCTGTCGATATAAAACATTATCTTAGGCGTAATTATGAAAAAGCCCATACAATAGAGTTTACGAGAACTGCGATATCCACAATATCCGTGATTGTGTTACTTTCATAAAAACTTGCTTATTTAGATCAAATGTCACCGTAATATCATTGTTTATTCACAGTATTGTTATTTTATCATGTGATCCATGTGTTTTTATATAAATTTTGGTTATCCCGTAGCAATGCACGGGCCCGATACTAGTATATATATATATATCAAAGAGGTGTCCAAATAATTAAACCACTCTATGAGTCTATAATCCATCTAGATTTTTAACGAATAAATGTGTTGATGAAATCAGTTTGGGCTCAGCCAAAAACTACTAGGCCAGGCCTTCCCCATTGCCTATGCACTGCACCTCCTTCACTACTCCACTTTACGTTCTGGCCTCCCGTGCCGAGTGTCGCCACACGCACACACACAATCGCCACCCAAAGTGGAGCGTGCAAGAAGGTAGCTATAAAATGTAGGGCAGCACAACAGCATGGCACTTTAGCTGCCCATGGCCTAGACTGCTATAAACGGATAGTATAGGGCGGATATATTCGTTTTTACACGGATTATCCGTATCCGCCGGATACTGACGATATTACATTTGTATTTGATATCCGTGTAAACTATCCGTTTAAGTATCCGTATCCGAAAAAAATTTTGGATATCCGCATAATTATCCATTTAAGTGTTCATATTTGTTACGTCGAACGGACGGTCAAATAAATATCCATACCATTTTCATCCCTAATGTTTATGGAGCCAAATATTTGGAGATATAAAAATAAAGAAAAAGAAACAAACACAATAAAAAAGAAAAGAAATATATAAGAAAGTAAAAAAGAAAACCATCGTTACCTATAAAAGGAAATATAAATATACTATAATAAAAAGGAAAGGGAAATATAAGAAAGAAACGAAAAACTAATGTATGTGGGCTCCTGGAGTCGGAAAAACTTGGTAATATTTTTTTATAAACCTAGTCATACTTGAAAAAAAATTTGACCAGCATGAAAACCATATCGTTCACTTATTTGACAAACGAATAACTGGTACAAGAATTGAAAAGAAGAATATTAACTAGTGGAAGACTTGGAAAGAGGAACTCAACAACATTTTGGTCGTCGGAACAATAGTTTTGCAAATATATAATGGGTCAAATATCTAAAAAATTGATGCACTTTCTTTATCATTAAGAAATGTAAATAAACAAAGAAAACATATTTATAAAAATTAAACGATGCAAGATCAGGAAGAAAGAACAACTCTACTCCTTCCGTTCGAAAACATGCAACTATGGGTTCCGTGCCCAAAAAAGTAGGGTATGTTTGACCAAATTTCTACTAAATACTATTCATATTTATGACTTCAAATTAATTTATTAAAAAAAAATACATCTTGTAATGAATCTAATGATATTTATTTGATAATATAAATATTAATAGTTTTTTATCTATAATTAATTAAACTTGAGATACTAAACCATGACATCAAGGCTAGAATTGCATGTTTTTTTTAGAACGGAAGGAGTAGAAGCACTATTCCCTCCCGTCCCGTGAAAGACTGCAATCCAGGAGTTTAAAATTTTTAAAAAAAAAACGCTAAAGTGGGCAGCTGTACAACATATCAGGCCTACTACAGCGCTGCCAGCTCATTCATGCACCAGACTTCTCCAAAAAAAAATCCCAAGACGCGTGCCTTCTCGTCCACTCGTTTGGGCAGGCCAGCTGAGGAAAAAGATAATTTGAACTGAGCATGCCTTATTGTTGTCCTGATGCAATCAAGAGAAAAGAATTACTCATACCTTCATGATGTTCTTTGTTCTCCCTCAGAAGCATCAAGATAGAGATCGATGGAAGGCAAACCAAGGCGTTCACTGTGATGAAGATTGAGGGGCTGACCTTGGTGATGAGTGATTTCATCTTCTTGCTCATACATAGGTTGATCACTGAGATCAGGTAAGAGCTGTGCATGTTGATCTTGGAGATAGGCTTCATCTTCACAAAACTGATCTTGCTGCAGACTTATGATTTCATCTTCTTCCTCATATGCAGGCTGTTCATTGAGATCAGGTAGGGGCTCAGCAGGAGGATCTGGAAGAGTGTTTAGATCTACTATGGGCATGGCTGATGATGAAAATGGCTTCTTGGCTGATGGAGTAGATGGTCTGGTGTGTGTTGCAGTTATATGAGGCCATGAGGGGATGAGAGGGATGGCACAGGCGGGAAATTCACCATGAGGGGACGAGAGGGGTGGCATAGGCGGGAAATTCAAATATTAAATTCAACGTGTTTGATTCTAGTGTTGGGCACGCATTGTTTATTTGTAGCTGTGTCTCTAGAGGCTTCTGGCAAAACTTTGCCAATGTTTGGTCACGTTTAGATGGCTAGAAAGTTGCAAAAAATAACTGTTCCAACTCCTGTAGCACTCCTGAAGCACTTTCGTTTGTTTATGGTAAATATTATCCTACCATGGGATAACTAGGTTTAAAAGATTCGTCTCGTGATGTACAATAGAACTGTGTAATTAGTTCTTTTTTTACCTACATTTACTGCTCCGAATATATGTCTTTTGGTGTATTTAATGTGATGTGATGGAGAGGGAGTGGAAAAACTTGGAAGTTTGTGGCAAATTTTTTGCCATCTAAACGAGGCCTTTGTCTAATGACACGTGGGCTGTTTTCAGTACCTTGAAATTTGTCATTGTAGCACTGAATTTGGTACTGTAGCACTTCTCGTTTGTTTGTGGTAATTGTTGTCCTACCATGACCTAACTACGCTCAAAAGATTCGTCTCGCAAAGTACATCCGAACTGTATAATTAGTTATTTCGTTTTACCTACATTTGGTACTCTATGCATGGGGTAAAGATTGATGTGACATAGTTTGGAGTTCCAAACTTTGGTCACTGAACACAGTCGTGGAATATTTTCCCCTATGGTATATGTTGCCATTACTATGTCAGATTGGGTTGTTTGTAATGATTACAAACATGCCAACTCAGTTCATAGGGGTATTTTGGTAATTTACCTTGTTGCATTGGTATTGGTGTCCAATCCTTGGATTGCATTTTTTCGTGGGACGGAGGGATTAGTGGATAAAAAAAATAGTGATTAGTTCTGGTTCAAACCGTGGAGAGGAGGGGTGGGAGAGCCCACATGGGTGGGGCTACACGCAGTGTTGCTGCTGTACTGCACCTAGTACACTACTACAGTACTGTACTGTTGCAATTTGTAATACATTCAAAGAAAAATGGGAATACATACTGAATACAGGGAAAAGTTAAGGACAACGCGACTCTCGATGGCTTCAATTGACGCTGTAGATAACGCGTGCTCAGCATGTATGTGCTACGACGCCGCAAGGTCGGGGTAGTCGGCAGATTTGAGCCTCTGCCGACTACCGACACCGCTGGCGACATATCAACAGTAAAGTGTGGCGCTCGGCAGAGTCGGCGGCGGCGAGGAGTCGGGGTGCTCGAGGACGGTGTTGGCGCAGAAATTGGGCCTGAAAAGATTTCTTTTGATGGGCCTGGGCGGTGCTTTCGTGAATATGGCCCAAAAACTGCAGTCGGTAGTGTGGGTCAAGGACTTTTAACACGCACTTTTTTTGAAGAATCTGGACTCCTGGAGGGACCGTAGTCCCTACAGTGATTTATTAATAATAATAAAAAGAAGAGTAAACAGAGAACAAGATACAAAGTTCAGAGTTCACAAATTAAGGTACATCGAATGCAAAAAGAAAAAAGGGCACCAAACGAGCTATTATAGGTGATTCTGAATCCATGAGTCAAACTGGATGGAGTTCCTTGGTTTGATTCTGAGTTTCAACAGCTTCAACTCTTTCAGAATAAAGGACTTGCAGTTACCAATTCTTGGCTGAATCCCTCTGAAGATCAATTCATTCCTAGCTAGTGACGGCTTCTAAATAATTTTAGGGTGGGCCTGAACACTATCTAATCAAGCTTAGCCCTCCTAATATATGTAATTATACAAAAAAAAATTAAGGGGGGCTTAGGGGGGCTCCATGTAGTTTGGAGCAGGGGGGCCGGAGCTCGCCTTGCCCCACTGCTAGCTCCGTCCCTGTTCCTAGCATTCCAAATTGTCCAGCAAAGAAGGACTATAACTTCTAAGAAGAAGGGAACATTAACCTCGCTCCCCTAATAACCGAGACCAACTCGGGAAGCTACTATGGGTAGGGATATGAACTCCCACCAGATTCAAAGCACATCAACAAGAAGCCGACAATCAATAAAGAGGTGTTCAAGGGTCTCCTCCATCAAAACTGTTGCAAAAACACGGGAATAAGACTCTAGCTGCATGTGTTTTTCTTCTAAGGATGTTTCTCGGTATTAAGCCTATCTTTCAACAAGCAACCAAAAGAAGACTTTGTGTCTAGGCTGACAACTAGATTTCCAAAGCCATTTGAAGGCGGGATGAGCCACATCCCGGGTTCTAAGAGCTTTATAAGCTTTGGCCGAGGCAAAAGAATTGGAACCCCATTTGTAAAGCCATTTATCCTTATTATCATTCAAGACTCTCGAGTCAACACACCGGCTTGCATTTTTTTAAACCGATCAAAGGCCATCCGAGAAAGGGGGAGCTGAAAAGAGATCAGAGGGATCATCTTGATCAAGTCCTTTTGAAGCGTGATTAATTTGTTAGAAGCAAAGGAGAACAATTCGGCCAGAATCGGCAAGAGCCCCGACCATCCCAATTATCATGCCAAAAAGAGTCGAGTCCCCACATTGAATCGAGGAGAGGCCGGTCTTTGAAAGTAGGGAGGAGCTTCTAACATCACGCCACCAAAAGGATCCCTTTCGATATGACTTGGGAGCTTACCATTTCTGTAGTGTTTTTCCCAAATGAGATTAACCCAAGGGACATCATTTTTGTTGAAGAATTTGTGAAGATTCTTAAGTAAGAGAGCTTTGTTACGTCTTTCCAAATCAATGACCCCAAGGCCACCCACCTCTTTAGAATCACAAACCATGGTCCAGGCAGCTTTGAGGGGGGCATTGGCATTAATGGAAGCACCCCTCCAAAGGCGTGCTTTCTATATTTATCAATCCGCTTTATGATGCCCTTGGGTAAGGAAAGGGTACGCATAAAAAAGGTGGGCAAAGCACTGAAGGCAGCATTGGTGAGTTGTAATCTACCAGCTTGATTTAGGAATGAAGAGATGCCTCCCAAACGTCTTTCACACTTGCTCACCAGTGGCAAAAAGTCAACAAGCTTGGGCCTGTCAATACTTAAGGGGGCCCAAGGTAGGTGAAAGAAAGGCCGCCAATGGAACATCCAAAAGTATTAGCTAGCAGATTGAGCTTCTCCTCATTAACATTAATAGGTATCATCATTGACTTGTTATAGTTAACTCTGAGGCCTGTGGACATTAAGAATCCATTAAGAAGGGATTTCAGAAAGAACAATTGTCTAGCATCCCCTTCAACCACAATCAAAGTGTCATCTGCATACTGAATGACAGGGAAATCCTGAGAAGAGCAGGGAATAGGGAGGCTAAGGAGGCCCATGTCTTTAGCCTTGTTAATCATTGACTGAAGCAAGTCTACAGCAAGAACAAACGGCAAAAGGGGAAAGGGGGGTCACCTTGCCCGAACCCCCTCTGTAGTGAAAAGTTTTCCCAGGCACTCCATTTAAAAGGATAGCAGAAGTTTCAGAGGAGAAAATAGCATTCATCCAGCTTAACCATTTCTGCCCAAAGCCCAAATGTTCCATAATGATAATCATAGCCTGATGTTCAATTTTATCAAAAGTCTTTTCAAAGTCCAGCTTAATGATCACAATCTCCTTTCTTGAGTGGTGGCAGAGGTGAAGGTACTCAAAGGACCAAGCCGGACAATCTGAATGGTCCTAGACCCGATAAATCCATACTTGTTTCTATGAATCGGGGCCATCATCCGAGGTTGTAAACGGTTGGCAAGAATTTTTGTGATCAACAGGCGAGGAGTTAAGCAAGGAGACGAGTCTAAAGTCTCCAACTTTCCTAGCATTATCAATCTTTAAAATCGAGTAATAAAGGAAGAATTAATGCTTTGGAGACAAATATTCCCCTCATGGAAATCATTACGGATCCTGTAAAAATCCTGCTTGATGATGGGCCAGCATTTTTTTAAGAAATCATTATTGAAACCATCAGGGTCAGGGGACTTGTCATTGGGGAGTGCCTTTCCTCATGGGAGAAAGGAGCTTCCAATATGGCAAGATTATCAGCCTGATGCAGGAATAAAGCAAGATCCACAACAAAGGAGCAAAACTCAGAAGTCCCTAGCCTAATCTTGAAATCCTCCCACAAGATCAATTCTTTGCCCTGATGACCGCTAACAGCCATATTATCATTATTGAGCAGCTCACAGATCTAATTGCCCCTGTAATCTGATTGTAGCATTAGCATGGAAAAATTTGGTGCTAGCATCCCCAAGTTTAACCCAGTTTATAGTTCCTCTTTGCCCCAATAAGCTCTCTGCTGTTCTAAAAAGATTATACAGGTGCAATTTTAGGATTTCATTGAAGTTCCACTCCTTCGGACTAAGATCTCTGAATTCCCCGATAATTTCCAGAAAAAGAAGAATAGGCGTGGGTGCTGATGATGCAATTCATAAGCCCTCTTTTGGAAGCCTGACACTCTGAGTTTTTCCTCTAGACTTTAAATTTAGTTGTCAGACTCTTGGCACTTGTAACACCCTGAAATTTGCATGTTTTTAAAATAGTCAAATTGATTTATTTATGCCTTTATGTGATGCATTGAATATAGGAAACAAATAATTTTTGTGAAATTAAAATCCAATATAAGGCTAGACACATGTATGTGCATTCATGCCGGAGCATTATTATTTCTGTGATGCTTGGTTTTTGCTGAAACTGAACTTGAATTTGAGATCGATTTGCAAATGTATTTGAAACCCTGTTCAAATAAAAAGAAAAGTATTTATCTTTTTCTCTCCCTGTTTGTTCACTTCGGCCTGTTGGCCCGTCAGATTCTAATGGCCGATGGCCATTTTTCTTTCCTCTTGGCCCGTGTAGCATTCATCCTTGCCTTGGGCTAGCTCGCTCATTTCTTCTGGGCCGCAGGAGCCACAAGCCGGCCCAATCAGCTTGGTAAGTCAGCCTGGGAGGAGCAGCGTCGCTGTTTTTCTTCCCCTGCCCGACCGCTGACTCCGCGTCCTCGTTGTCAGCGTCGTTCTTCGTGAGTTCGTAACCGACCCGGCCACGAAATTCCTCTGCGTCTCGGTGCAATCCACTCGCCCGAGCCCTATAAAAGGCAGCTACGACTTCCGCGAGCCCTTTTTCCCATCTAACCGCAGCAGCAGCTGGAGCTCAATAATCAAAGGCAAGTATAGCTTGGATCATCCTCGTTGTCCTATCTCTACAAAGATAAAAAGAACCAAACTAAGACTGTCTAATGATGTGATAATTTTGGTTTTGTCTGCCTGCCCTCCCGTCATGCGACCCCTCTCCCGCTCTTAATCCCTCTGCCCCTCCATGCGATCCTCCACCTGCCTGTCCTCATCGCGCTAAATTTGGAAACAACGCCCCCTCCGCCCGCAATCCCGTCCATGCTTCAAAATTGGAAGCCCCCCTCACCCCTTGGCTAATTTAGCGTGAGCAGCACCGGCCCGACCCCCTTCCTTAATTTAGCCTGAGCAGCACCGTACCGGCCCGTGCTTCGCCCCCGCACTGAAGAACAACGACCGCGCCAAGCCGCCTCGCCTCGCCCCGCTGCGTCCGCCGCATCACCGTGCAAATCTCGCTTCGATGCCGCCGGTCGTGAGGGGGCCTTGGCGTCGCCGCGTCCGTGCATCCGTCGGACCGCGCCGCCACAAACACTGCAGCGGCCTCCACGGTCGCCCCGCCGCAAAAACCGTAGTGCGCATCCGTTCTCCGCCTCAGGCCGCGTCCACGCTTCCGCACCGACCCGCGCCGTCGACGCCCCTGCTCCGCCACCTGGATGCTACAGCGCCGTCAACTCGATGCCACCGGACACGACCTGCCCTGCCGTCAAGGCCCACGTCGTCATCCACGCGTCCGCCCCGATCTGCGTCCTCGGTCCCACACCAACCAGTGCCGTTGGCGCCGATGCCTCGAGCCGCCGGACGCGACAACGCCCTCACGACTGGCCCTGACGACGAGGCTGCTGGACGCGCGGTCACTGGAAACACGGGTTTTTCCCTCCAGTGCTAATCCATCTACAACTTCAGTGCACTTTGTTAAATGTAACAAACTTATCTCATGTACCATATAATATGTACCGTGCATCGCGTGTGTGCCAAGGCATGACCTGGCAGCGTGCATGATGATCTCTGGCATTCGGTTAGGATCATATCTAGGTTCATGATACTAGTTAGTTGAGATTGGTAGATATCCAACCGAATGCCGTGTCTTGTAACCCAAGCATGTACTCGTATATATATACTTAACACGAAGACGTGACGAGCCAAGTTAGGCAGTCACGGTTGCCATCGCAATATTTACATGGTAATCAGAGCTACCCTTCCAAAACACATCTAGCCATGTCTTCATCCTCCTCCAATCCCGCCGGCGCCGGTGACTCACACCGATCTCCCTTCGGGCCTCCGGTCTCGGAGAAGCTAACGAGGGACAACTACCTCCTCTGGACGGCGCAGATCCTACCCGGCATTAGAGCGGCGGGGTATGAAGGTTACCTGGATGGGACTACGGTCCTGCCAGAGAAGCTGCTTGAAGTCGTCAAGGACGACAAGACCAAGATCACCGTCCCAAACCCTGAATACATCAGGTGGATCAAGGAGGATCAGCAACTCCTGGGACATATCAACAATTCCCTATCAAGGGAAGTCCTGGCGCAGGTGGCGTCAAAGAAGACTTCGTTCTCCGTTTGGCAGATGCTGGTACAGAGTTACTCGGCACAAACTCAGGCCCGTGTAACCAACCTTCGCATGTAGCTGGTGACCTGCAAGAAGGGAAGCCAGACTGCAGCGGCCTATTATGCCAAGGTAAAGGCGCTTGGAGATGAGCTTGCAGCTACGGGCAAGCCGGTGTGCGATGATGAGCTGGTGACCTTCATCCTCACCGGCCTCAACTTCGACTACAATCCTCTCGTTTTACGCTGTCTTGGGACGTACAGAACCGATCTCGCTGGGAGATCTGTATGCCCAGTTGCTCGCCTACGATGCTCGCCTGCAGATGCTTCAAGAGAACCACACTGCCGGCCACAACTCCTCCGTGAACGTCACTGCACGTGGTCGCGGGGGTCCTCGTGGCCGGGGCGAGCCGTGGAGGTTTGGTCGTGGCTTTGGAGGGCGTGGCAACTCATCGCCACCACCGCGTCAAGGAGGCCAGGGGGGTGACAAACCCACCTGTCAAGTGTGCAAGAAGAAAGGTCATGAAGCGGATGTCTGTTGGCACCGCTTTGAGGAAGATTATCAGCCCTACACCAAGAATGCTGGGGCAATCCAAACCAATTATGGTGTTGACACCAATTGGTATGTGGATAGTGGCGCTACCGACCACATCACGTCCGGGTGGAGAAGCTGTCCATAAGAGACAAGTACAAGGGGTCCGATCAAGTCCACACCGCAAGTGGGTCGGGTATGCAAATAAGCAATATTGGTCATGCAATTCTACGTACCCTAATTCACATCTCCAACTAAGAAATATTCTTCATGTTCCTAGTGCAAATAAAAGCCTAGTTTCCATACATCGTCTTACTTCTAACAATAATACATCGTTGAATTTCATCCTCGCCATTTTCTTATAAAGGATCGGGCCACGAAGAGAATCCTCCATCGAGGCACATGTGAGGGGGCCTATATCCTTTGAGGCCTCAAGGATCGGGAGCACAACATCAAGTGTGTCAAGTCGGTCGACCATCCACTTGGAGATGGCACATGTCGTTTGGGTCATGCGTCTTTCCCTTTAGTTGAAAAAAGTCATTAGAGATAATTCCCTTCCTTGTTTGTTTGATCACAATCATGAGTCGGTTTGTGACTCTGCCAAAGAGCAAAGAGTCATCAATTTCCATATTCTAGCTCGAATAATAAAAGTTGTGCTCCTCTTGATTTGATCCATTCGATGTTTGGGGCCCGGCCTCTAGATCTGTTGGCAATTATGAGTATTATGTCTCTTTCATCGATAATTATAGCAGATATACTTGGATATATCTTCTTAAGCACAAATCGAAGTGTTTCAAGTGTTTAAGAACTTTCAAAAATTTTGTTGAGAAAATTCAATCGTAAAATCATTAGTATGCAAAGTGATTGGGGAGGAGAGTATGAAAAGCTAAATTCCTTCTTCCAACAATTGGCGTCTCTCATAGGGTCTCATGTCCTCACACGCACCAACAAAATGGTAGAGTTTGGCGTAAGCACCGTCATATTTGTCGAGGTTGGCCTAGCGCTATTAGCTCATGCCTCCATGCCTCTCAAATATTGGGACCAAGCGTTCCTTCGCCACTTATTTGATAAACATCATTCCATCTAGAGTTCTAGAGAATAAAACTCGGTAGAGCTTTTGCTGAAAGAAAAACCGGATTACAAATCTCTTCGGATCTTTGGTTGTGCGTGTTGGCCCAATCACGAGACCTTATAATACCAAGAAACTTACCTTTCGATCCACACAATGTGTTTTTCCGTGGCTATAGTTCTCTCCATAAAGGTGCCAAGTGTCTAGAACCAAATGCAGGGGAGGATATATATTTCAGAGGCGTAGTATTTGATGAAAACGTCTTTCCTTTCTCCTCCCTTCATTCAAATCTTTGGAGCACGGCTCCGCCATGAAATCTCTCTCCTTCTGAGCACCTTACTCCTATTGCACCGGGCGTAGATTTGCATGAACCATTGCTGCGATCCGCAGTTGTCAAGTGTTGTGCGGGGAAAACCAAGAAGAAGAAGAAATCTCGGTCTTTGCATGAAATACCCACCTGGTTGTGCCATACGGATCAACCCTCCGCATCGATCGGGCGCTAATCCCGGGAGGGGATCGGTCGACGGCGCCCGACAACGGCGGCGGCCGGCGTCAAAGGATGTCGCGGCCTCTCCTATCCCGCGTGTGGGGGGCAGCATCGCCGATCACCGCGCCGTCATCCACTCGTCTTTGCGGCTCGGCCGGATCTTCACCTTGTCGGGATCTAGTGTGACTGCACATGACCTTGATCCTGGTCACACGGCTTTGCCGCGCTCTCGATCAACCCATTTTGCGACTCGTCCTCATACACGATCTCGAAGTGGGATTCTTTGTACCTAAGGTATACAGCGATGGTACTATTTGTTATGCTAATTTGTGCACGGGGGTGAACCTAACTCTACTCAAGAGGCACTCAAAGCAAAAAGAGTGGAGAGGTGCTATGCAAGATGAGTTAGAAGCTCTCTTCACAGGAATGGTACTTGGATTCTAGTACCACTGCCAAAGGTAGAAACCTCATTGACAAAGACAAATGGGTGTATAAAATAAAGAGAAGAGCAGATGGAACAATTGGCGGGTATAAGGCGAGATTAGTTGCCAAGGGATTCAAACAAAGGTATGGAATTGATTATGAAGACACCTTTAGTCCAGTTGTTAAAATAGCCACAGTGCGACTTGTTTTGTCCCTGGCAGTCATGAGAGGATGGTGTTTGAAGCAGCTAGATGTTCAGAATGCGTTTCTTCATGGTGTTACGGAAGAGGAAGTTTATATGAAGCAGCCACCAGGCTTTGAGGACTCAAGATTTCCTGGGTTCGTTTGTAAACTCAAGAAGGCAATATATGGATTGAAGCAAGCTCCAAGGGCTTGGTATTCCAGGTTAAGTGCAAAACTAATCAGTTTGGGCTTTGTGCCATCTAAGTCGGACACTTCCTTATTTATTTATCGCAACAAGGGTGTAGAAATATATATGTTGATATATGTGGATGACATAATTGTTACAAGCTCCTTTGAGTTGGCTGTGAAAGTTCTGTTGCAAGCGCTCAGGGGTGACTTTGCTCTCAAGGATCTAGGAGATTTACACTACTTCCTCGGCATTGAGGTTGAAAGGAAAGCTAATGGTGATTTAGTGTTATCTCAGAGAAAGTATTCCAATGATATTCTATCAAGAGTTGGTATGAAAAATTGTAAACCTGTCACTACTCCCTTGCCGGTTGCAGAAAAGATGTCCAAGAATGATGGTGTTCCACTCGGTTATGATGATAGCACAAAATATAGAAGTGTGGTTGGTGCATTGCAGTACATCACCCTCACAAGACCTGACTTGGCGTTTGCTGTAAATCAAGTTTGTCAGTACCTACATGACCCAACGACTGTGCATTGGACAGCAGTTAAGAGAATTATAAGATATCTGAAGTTCACAGCAAACACCGGGCTTCTTCTTCGCAAGAATTCGCCACTAGTCCTGAATGGCTTTTCGGATGCTGACTGGGCAGGGTCGAAAGATGATAGAAGATCGACCGGTGGGTTTGTAGTGTTCTTGGGTTCAAATGTGATCTCCTGGAGTGCACGCAAACAGCCTACTGTGTCAAGGTCAAGCACCGAAGCTGAGTACAAGTCTATGGCAAACACCACTGCTGAGATGATGTGGGTAGAGCATTTGCTTGAAGAATTGGGAGTCAAGATGAAAGTGAAGCCTCGGCTCTGGTGTGACAATCTTGGAGCTACGTATCTTTGTGCCAATCCTGTATTCCACGCCAGAGCTAAACACATTGAAATAGACTTCCATTTTGTAAGAGAACGTGTTGCTAGGAAGCAATTGGAAGTAAGGTTTGTATCAACTCTCGATCAGCTCGCAGATGGGTTTACCAAGACTTTGCCACGTCATAAGTTTGAAGAATTTAGAAACAATCTAAACCTCATCCAAAGGACAGGTATAGATTGAGTGGGGGTGTTAAATGTAACAAACTTATCTCATGTACCATATAATATGTACCGTGCATCGCGTGTGTGCCAAGGCATGACCTGGCAGCGTGCATGATGATCTCTGGCATTCGGTTAGGATCATATCTAGGTTCATGATACTAGTTAGTTGAGATTGGTAGATATCCAACCGAATGCCGTGTCTTGTAACCCAAGCATGTACTCGAATATATATACCTAACACGAAGACGTGACGAGCCAAGTTAGGCAGTCACGGTTGCCATCGCAATCTTTACAACTGGACTAAAGGTGTCCTCATAATCAATTCCATACCTTTGTTTGAATCCCTTGGCAACTAATCTCGCCTTATACTGTCAATTGTTCCATCTGCTCTTCTCTTTATTTTATACACCCATTTGCTGTCAATGAGCTTTCTACCTTTGGCAGGTGGTACTAGAATCCAAGTACCATTCCTGTGAAGAGCTTCTAACTCATCTTGCATAGCACCTCTCCACTCTTTTGCTTTGAGTGCCTCTTGAGTAGAGTTAGGTTCACCTGCCGTGCACAAATTAGCATAACGAATAGTACCATCAGTGTATACCTTAGGTACAGCAATCCCACTCTGAGATCGTGTATGAGGACCAGTCGCGGCCCGGTTGATCGGGCGGCGGCAGCGGTGTGACCAGGATCAAGGTCATGTGTAGTCACACTAGATCCCCGTGTAGAAGATCGGTGGAGCTGCAGCGAGTGGATGGCGGCGCGGTGATCGAAGGCGATGCTGCCCCACGCGGCGGGATAGGAGAGGCCGCGACATCCTCGGACGCGGTCGCTGCCGTGTCGGCGCTGTCGATCAGCGGATCCCCTCCGGGATTAGCGCCCGGATCAGATGCGGAGGGTTGATCCGTGGGCACAGCTGTGGGTATTTCATGCAGCACCGAGATTTCTTCTTCTTCTTGGTTTTCCTGCACAACACTTGACAATCTGTGATCAGTAGCAACAGGTTCATGCAAATCTACGCCCCCTGGTGCAATAGGAGTAAGGTGCTCAGGAAGGAGAGAGATTTCATGGCGGAGCCGTGCTCCAGCATTTGAATGAAGGGAGGAGAAAGGAAAGACGTTTTCATCAAATACTACGTCTCTGGAAATATATATCCTCCCTATACTTGGTTCTAGACACTTGACACCTTTATGGAGAGAACTATAGCCATGGAAAACACATTGTGTGGATCGAAAGGCAAGTTTCTTGGTATTATAAGGTCTCAGATTGGGCCAACACGCACAACCAAAGATCCGAAGAGATTTGTAATCCGGTTTTTCTTTCAGCAAAAGCTCTACCGGAGTTTTATTCTCTAGAACTCTAGATGGAATGATGTTTATCAAATAAGTGGCAGTAAGGAACGCTTGGTCCCAATATTTGAGAGGCATGGAGGCATGAGCTAATAGCGCTAGGCCAACCTCGACAATATGACGGTGCTTACGCTCAGCTCTACCATTTTGTTGGTGCGTGTGAGGACATGAGACCCTATGAGAGACGCCCAATTGTTGGAAGAAGGAATTTAGCTTTTCATACTCTCCTCCCCAATCACTTTGCATACTAATGATTTTACGATTGAATTTTCTCTCAACAAAATTTTGAAAGTTCTTAAACACTTGAAACACTTCTGATTTGTGCTTAAGAAGATATATCCAAGTATATCTGCTATAATCATCGATGAAAGAGACATAATACTCATAATTGCCAACAGATCTAGAGGCCGGGCCCCAAACATCAGAATGGATCAAATCAAGAGGAGCACAACTTTTATTATTCGAGCTAGAATATGGAAATTGATGACTCTTTGCTCTTTGGCAGGAGTCACAAACCGACTCATGATTGTGATCAAACAAACAAGGAAGGGAATTATCTCTAATGACTTTTTCAACTAAAGGGAAAGACGCATGACCCAAACGACTGTGCCATCTCCAAGTGGATGGTCGATTGACTTGACACACTTGATGTTGTGCTCCTGATCCTTGAGGCCTCAAAGGATATAGGCCCCCCTCACACGTGCCTCGATGGAGGATTCTCTTCGTGGCCCGATCCTTTATAAGAAAATGGCGAGGATGAAATTCAACAGATGTATTATTGTCAGAAGTAAGACGATGTATGGAAACTAGGCTTTTATTTCCACTAGGAACATGAAGAATATTTCTTAGTTGGAGATGTGAATTAGGGGTACGTAGAATTGCATGACCAATATTGCTTATTTGCATACCTGACCCACTTGCAGTGTGGACTTGATCGGACCCCTTGTACTTGTCTCTTATGGACAGCTTCTCCAATTCGGACGTGATGTGGTGGTGGCGCCACTATCCACATACCAATTATGGTGTCTGAATCGGATACTCTTTGTTCTTAGTCGTGCGTAATTTTTGATAGATATTAACGCCCCCATAGGAACTCTGCTTTCAAATGGTTTGTTCCTGTGCAGAGTTCATCATTCCATTGTCCAACATTTTGTGATGCACTTTCTCTGGATTAGCTTGACTGGAGTTCTATCCTTTGATTGAGCTTCAGGCAAAACTTGCAACTCTATATTCTAATTGTTAATCAAAGGGTACCCTTTAATCAATAGAATTATTATGTCAATTTAGTTACTGATGTCAGTTGAAAATAGTTTAGTGATATATTGTTTTTAGTAAGGATATGTTTCTGTGCACTTTCTCTGGATTAGCTTGACTGGAGTTCTATCCTTTGATTGAGCTTCAGGCAAAACTTGCAGCTCTATATTCTAATTGTTAATCAAGGGTACCCTTTAATCAATAGAATTATTATGTCAATGCAGTGGCGAAGCCACGTTTGTCTTCCCTGGTGCACGGGCACCAGGCTAAATTTTTTTGCCATTGAATGGACTTAATTCCACCATGTATTTTAATAAACTTGTGTAAATTACTTCAATAGTGCACCAGGGTTCATTTGTTTGTGGCTTCGCCCCTGAGTCAATGTTGCTATGATTCTAAATCTTTGTAGAGATTATAATTCTTTTGGTCAAAATTCTACTTATAAACTTGGGACATCTCAAAATTAATGTTATCAGCCATATGTCATGAACATCATATTTTTCTCTAAGTTTGTGCATAATTCACTTAAGCCTACATTATTTAGACAGTATGGAATGTTGAAGTTTTTTCCTCGCTTTTTCTTGATAATATCCAGTTAATGAATTCTTTGATTCTTAATAATAGCAGACCACTCTTCAGCAGATCTCTGAAGCTTGTGCAGGTGCGTAATGTTGGACACTATGATATAGCATCTTTCAAGTTCTTGATATATGATCAGTCCTATGAAAAGCTCAACAATCAGTGACATGCTTAGCTCTTTTAATATTGATGCCCTTTCTCTGATTATTCCTACTTACTGAATGTGTATGTGTTTGACCTTGTAACTGAATGTATAAGTAATGCCTCATCATTTGGTAAACACATATAACCGTCCCAAAAGACATATATATATATATATATACTCTGTTCATTTTCTATTCATCGTATAATTTAGCATGCTCTATACATATCTTTATTCTCCCTCTCCCAAGATTCATCATACGAAAATCATACTGCTGGATCTGCCTTCTGAAAACCCAAACAGAGCAGATGTCATGCATGGTTCTTAAGATAGATCCAATAGTTCATATCAGAGTTCCTTTGTTGACAGTTGCCACTTCGTATGACTACTTCAGTATCTTGCTCCTCCCATCTCTGGATCAAAATAGATCATGGCTAAGAGAGAATGATGTCTATGCTGAAATCGTTTAGCATGTTGACTATAGTTTTGTAGATCAGAAAAAACTAAATTTCTGGTGCCATAGCTTCACATGAAGGCAACATGTTTTTTTAAGGTTAAAAATGCAGTAACATGATCAACTGGGTTTCCTGTCCTCACTATCAGTAAGCTACTCTGTATTTGGCATAGCTATCGGGTCAACTTGTATCTTATATTCAATTTAACTACTCTAGGGTAGTAAATATACATAATGTAGAAAGAGATCCTTTCAAGAGTTCTGTCTCCTGTAGGCTAGCATTGTCTGTGACTCTCTGGCCATGTAAGATTTGCATTTATACTAAGATAGTTCTCATCCTGTAAACAAATCACATGTACTAATCCTAATTATTCAAACAAATATATATCACTGTCTTAAAAGAATGATCGTTGTTCTATGGTCTAATTCTCACTTTTCTTTTTAATTTTCTTCGACGTGAGTTTTTTGAATTCCATGACATAGTTTTTGTTACATATTTACTCCACCTTTGTACATATGGGGGATTTATTATTTTCTTTTAGAAACAATAGATTATTTAGGTGAGGGAGAGAAGGGCGGCCAACACAAAGACAGGGGATGTGTTCTTTGTCTATGCGGTAGAATTAGTGTGATGCGGCTCTCGGTGACTTGATTTCACATTATTGTTATCTTATCATGTGATCCGTGTGTTTTTAGATAAAATTTAGTTATCCGTAGTAACTTACGCGCTTTTTAACTAGTTCACCTTTAATGACAACTTCATATGCATGTGTTCACCTTGACAACCGTAGAGATTATAATATAGTTGTTGATATCTTGATACCTTGACACCTATGGGTCTATGCATTGGGTAGAATCTTGCTAGCGCTCAACCATACTAATAATGATTAATGATTAATGCAAAGAAGGTATGTTATATGAAGTTGTTGATAACATGGTTCATAGGGCGAAAGAGCTTATGTTTGAGATGCTCTTAGCTCTCCATAAGGACTTATTCTTTGGCAAAATCCGGGTTTGAGACAATTTGTGGGGGCTACGTGGCTCGGCTCTAGTTGATCAAATGTCCCTGAATAATTGGTGGTGGTTCGAAAGGCACAAAAGGGGAGTCCGGGATGGTTGTAGTGCGGCCTCTATCTTATATTGTGTATAGGCTGCGCGTCATTGTGCCATTAGAAGGGGGGCTCTACAGACACGGGGCTCGAAACCTAGTGGCCAACACCAGTTAGATATACTTTTGAAAGGCTTTATATGGTTTTCAGTGTTTAGGCCTAATTAACCTACTCATTTGGAAAACATAACTCACAGTGAAAGTGTACCCCTCTGCGCAGAGTTAAAAATCGATATATCGCCCGTGTTCACGCGATTCTGAACGGCCCGAAAAAGCGAGGGAAGGATTTACTTTTGTTGGAGAAATTGTTTATGATATATTAGTTGATTACACATGTTTACTTAATTGCTCATGATAAATTTGTTGAACATATATGTTTAATCATGTGAATATGGGAATGGGAACATTGATGCTTAAGCTTAAAATTGTGACCTACATTAAAAAGCTAAATGCAAATCAAACCATTGTCGGCTTTTTGGGCCTCATGAACCCCTTGTTATACTTGCTAAGTACGACATGTACTTACCCTTGCAATATACCATTAACAGATCAAGGTTGGTGTGATGATTACAATGATGACTACCGTGATGAGTATTAGGCTTGTCGTCCAACCGGTTGGCTATCCCTCGTGGAGTTGGAGCAAGACATTGGAGTGCTTTTTATTAGTCTTCCGCTTTGTTAGATACTTGATATTTATTTATGTAATTGATTTTATACGCTATGTAATGAGTCTCGGATTATGATACTACGGTGATTTGTCTTGCATATGTGTGATTGATCTCGGGGCACATATGTAATATTATATTCGTTTTATTCCTTAAAAACGGGTATGACAAAGACTTGTCACGAGTGTTGGCTTTGGGACCCCGGTGTTGACATTGCTTAGCGACATCACTAAAATAACAACGGCGCCAAAAATGTTATAAGAGCAATGACCCCAAACAAGTGCTAGTATATGAAAATTACTTGCCACTAATAAACTAGTCATAAAGAAACCTATACTTCTAGTTACGAGACTAGGTTGTCATCCCCGACTATGAACTAGAAAATATATATCATGGCATAAATAAAATAAGACTAGGTAGAAAATAATATAAATAAAGATAAAATAGGTTCGCAAGCGAATAGATAATAATACCATTGTAGCATTTTACCTAGAGTAATAACCGGGTTGTCATTTCTATTCTACCACTGGGAAGGTATCTACAACTAGAATGCGTAGTACTAATAACATCTTTATACTATGGAATAGTAGTAAACCAATAATGAATAATGCTTCTACTCAATAACAGGGTTAATTATCACAATAAAGATAAATAATAAATATGATAAATAATAATGATAATGATAAATACAGGGATCAAGCATCATAAATATAAGATAAAGATTCAACAGTAGTATTCTAGTCTAAGGACTCATATGGAATAATATAAGAAAAACTTACTAATAAGTAATTATCATCACAAGCTATTGCCTAACTCTAATTAGTGCAAACATCTAGCTATCATTGTTAGCATTACTACTTCATATCATACTCAAGGGACATCAACTAGGAAGGATTCAATAATGAGATCTTCACCTTCTTCGCGACACACGCCCCTACCGTTCACTATATGCGGAGGGACGATTACAGAGGACTCAATAGGGTCAGTAACCCCTACGATCTACTTTGTAACACCCCCGGGTGTTACTATTACTAAATGTGACATGTCATCATGATCATTACAAAGCATACATGTTTAGCCCACCATGTGTTGCATTGAACTAAAATAAGTTTATTTTATGTTTGGCTACGTTGTCGGTCGAAAAAGACGCGAAAAAAAGAATCAAGATCCGAAAATTACCCCCCTTGTTGGAAACCCTAACTTCTAAAACCTATTTTACCCCCTTTTCCATAATTCCAAAACTAAAAGAATTTGGGTATGGTTATTAAAGCAAAAAGGTAGATATTTCAAAGTTGAACAAAGTTGGTATTTTGAGTTTTCAAAGTTTAATTGAAAAATAAAAAGTAATTTTGAATTCGACAAAAACCTAATTACCCCCTTTTCTTTATTTCAAAATCTAAGCAAAATTTGACAAAACTTCCATAAACTAGTTTGTAGATTTTGTTGTGATGTACAAAAGAGGTGTACAAAGTTTTTCAAGTTTTATATAATTTTAAAAGTAATTTTGAATTCAAATTTCTTCCTTTTTGACCCCATTTCAAAAAGTCCAATTTCGAGGCTGAATTTGAAAATGATCCTTTTATGAAAAGTGTAGATCTTTGAAAATGGAGAAACTTTTATTTTGGCCAAATTTCAAGTTCTATTCAAAATTTGAGAGCAATTTGACAAAAACCGAGTAGCTAGGGTTAGCTATGAGAACCCGAAACCCACTCTCTCGTCGACATCGCCGGCGCCAAACTTCGCGCCGTCGTCCACCGTCGAGCTTTCATGAAACCGAAATTTTGAGGAGCTTCGCCGAGGTCGCTATCCACTGTCCGACCTCTATCTCCTATAAATAGGCCACCGGCCGACGACTTCTTCTTCTTTCTTTCATTTCGCCGCCCGCGGTGAAATCTCATGTTTTGGTTTTTGGAAATTGATGACACATTGTTATGCTAATCCTTTGCTCTAAGTGTGACTTAAGAGATAGGATTGTATGGATGATGTGGAGCATGATGATCATGAACTTGGACGATGATGATGGACATGATGGATCGTCAAGCTCGGTTGTCGGTTTGGAAGGAACCCGGAGATCAAGGCAAAGGTATAACTTGATAGGGTTTTCTTTCGGTGATCAAGACACTATAGAGAGTGTGATCACATTATAGGATAGATGGCCGACTATCTAGAGGGGATGCCGCGACTAATCTTTTGGTGAAGTGCTTCTAGGTCCATTTGACTTGCATATTGCATTTAGGATTGAGAGCACTAACTTCGTTCTTGCCTAATCAATCGCGATATGCTAACATACATGATATTGAGATCATCTTCGACTTGTTGGCAACTTGTGGCAAGAGGCGAAGCAAGGTTGAAGCAAATGCGACAACAAAAGGCTGAATTTCGTAGGAAATGGCGCCCGGACCCGTCGGCCGGGCCGGCTTTGACCGGGCCGGTCGGTCGGCGAAGTCCGGTCGAATAACGAAAAGCATGTTTTTCGGGCTCAACTTCGGAGGGTCGACCGGACGCATGGAATGGAGGTTTCGGTCGTGGCCGGACGCTTCGATCGAAGCATGAAGATGGCTGTCAGCTATGGGGCCAGGGGCTATGACGTATCTGACCGGACGCTTGGTCGGTGGCGACCGGACGCTCGACCGGACCCGCTGGTGCGTCCGGTCGGCGAGTCCGGTCAGTGCGCAGAAACCCCCCAACGGCTATGTTTTTGAGTGGGCTCTATATATACTTGGATGGCCGGGTCTTTGAGTCCTCTCTTGCACATTTGAACACTCCTACTTGCTATTGGGCTTGAGATACTCCCCTCCACTCATCTCTTCATCCTAATTTCGATTCTTTGGGTGAGATTGAAGTGCGTTGCATTGTTGATTACATCTAGAGGCACTTCATCCTTGGAGGAGCTATGAGATCTTGTTTCTCTTGGGAATTTGCTTGGTTCCCTAGCGGCTTGGAGGTTGAGGCGGTGTTGAGCTCGATTGGAGCTTGTTCGAGGCCACACCGGTGGACTTGTGAGGGGTCGTTCCTTACCCCATGGGAGATTCGCGAAAGGAGCACTAGTGGATTGCTGGTGGCTTGTGGATCCCCTCTAGTGATTGTTTCATTGAGCTCCCACCGGGGATTTGGCATTGGCCATTAAGCTTGTGGAACATCTAGTGGGTGTATCGCCACAACGGAGACTAGCGTGCCGGCAAGCACGTGAACCTCGGTGAAAAATCATCTTGTCAATTGTCTTGTGCTCGTTGGAGATTTCTATTGACTTGGTGATTGGCCACAACCTCTACTCGACAACGGTGGTATTGTATTCTAGCTTACTTCGATTTACTTCACTAGTTTACCTTGTGTACCTTGTTTAGTATCATATCCTTGTTTAGCCATTAGTGGTAGAATTAGCTAGTACAACTTGTTCACCTAGGCTTGACATAGGTAGCTTGAGTGTGCTTAGAGATCATAATCTTGTAGTAGTGTTGATTGCATAGGGGGCTTGCATAGTTACACTTGTAGCACCGCTTTGTTATGCTTCGCCGTTTAAATTACTAACCGGTTGCTCAAGTGTTGTTTGTAGAAATTTTAATAGGCTATTCACCCCCTCTAGCCATTAGGACCTTTCAGTAGGAACAGCCTCCGTCCGCCCGCCGGCGTTCGTCGCCCGTCTCAACTCCGCTCGTTGTCCCCTTTTCGCCCGGCGAGACCGCAATCCTTCCACGCTCCTTCACAGCCGGCCGCGATCCTTTTTCATCGCGTGTAAGCGCACACAAGGTCGTCTTCTCCACGGCCGTCCGACACGCCGCCGCCAGCTCCGCCCGCCGCCGTGTGTTATTTGTGTGGTGAGCCTCGCTTGCACTTCATCGCGTTTTCCCTCCGTTTTGGTGTTATAGTCGTGATCGACTCGTCTTTTCCCCTAGCCAAAGCCCCGACATACGGGAACGCCGTGTCCGAGCCGCCGCCGCCCGCCATCGCCCGGCGGCAACTCATCTCGGTCTAGCTCCATTGCAACTAAGGCGTGTTCTACACCCGCGGTGAGCTCCTAGCCACGCTTTGTGTTTTCCGTTTTCCATTTGGTCCATCAGCGACGCCGAGCGTTGGCGCCGCCGCCGCGGTGAGCGCCAGCGTCGTCGCCCGGCGAGCTTCGTCTCATCCGGGCCAAGTATGAAGCGATAACAGGCCAGGCCTGTTACTATTCACCGGCCGCCCAATATTGTTTCAAGAGGTCGGTCCGTTACTATTCAAACGGGCGGTCCGTCATACGAGTTATGGGCCATGAATAGTAGCAGGCTGTATGCAGTGCTGGGCGAGAATCAACCCGAAACCCTTTTTCATTTATGAAATGTTTTATTCAATTTTAATTATTTGAATAGTGTTTGATTTTCCAAAATTCATATAAATTCAAATATGGGTTCTAAAATCATGAAAAATTTTGTGTAGTCTTCCCATCATATGTACTATCTAGGAAAATTATGAAACTTGAATTTTGAATAGTTTGGGCATGATTTAAAAATACAATCTTTAATTGAAAAATGCATCTTCCTTGATTTTTAATAATTATTTTATTTGTCCAAAAATCATGAAAATTATTTTTTGTCTTTGTTTTATGGTATGACCTACTGTATAAAATTTTTGGAGCCATTTTGAAATAAATTAATTTCATTCTTATTTATAAAATAATTTATAAAATATTTATAAATGTTTATAAAAGCAAAACCTTTGTTTCAAGTGGAGCTTTGGGATTATTTTGAAAACCTTGGATCATACCGTAATCAAATGGTCCTTGAGAGCTCCTTAGGCAATGGTGATGATATCTTGTAGAGTAGTTCAACAAGTTGGTTTTGTTGGGTTGCAACTTTATCGTGAAGGAAAGTTGTACTCAAGTGTTTATTATTTCATGCACTCTCGAGCATCATGTTTATATATACGGCATCATGTAAAAGCATATATTATTCTTTCATGTAGTGAGCGAAGGTGATCGAAATTATTGATCAAGTTTTCGAAGAGGGTTATCTAGCCGATCCGAGTATTGAATATTGTGATCCGTCTTCGGATTCGGGTTACTTTCGTCAATCAAGGCAAGCCCCGGTTCATTTAAAGATTCCTTGTGTTTTTACAAAGCTTATTATCACCTTTGCTTTATACAACTTTGCATTAGGTGATAGGAGTTGTGTGATAACCTAATTGATGCATTACCAATCCTTAATTAATTTGATATCTACCTTGGCAAACTCGTTTTGGTAAAAATGCTTAGCCATGCTAAACTAGTTAGACTTCTGAGTCAAAATATGACAAGTCTCTAATAATAGCCCGAATGGGCATTTGATGAACAAGGATGTTATATGATGAAACCATACTGGGATATGGTATTGAAATTGAGATCGGTCGGGTTACTTGCACTGAGAATGGAGTCTCGGTGTAGTGTTTCCGACTTGTCGATTAAGGACCGTATCGTTGTAGGCTTGTGTAACCGGGACTATTGAACGCAAGTTGCGCCTGAGGTCTTTTAGCCAATGGCACGTTTGCCTGGGCGTCACCCCAGGTCAGTCGAAAGTAGTACTGACCACATACTCCGTTAAGCCCGATCTCGGGGGTGTCAAATCGGAAATGTACAACCACGCGACCGGGAGTGGAGAGATGGCGGGAGTAGCGTGTACACTCGTGGGGAGTCCTCGGATGCCCGTGGGTTAAATTCCCGGGTGTGAGGAGTACCGTGCTCTCGGGTGGCGTAGGGACGGTTCCGTTTTGAACGATCTCGAGTAAAGGTTGATATATGCAAGCTTAAGTGCTACATATGTCGTGTGATAAGGACTTCCTAGCCGGGTTATAATCGGTTTCGAAATCGCCGTGCTTCTCGGACATGGAGACTCGGTTTCCCCCCTCACATCGTAGATTAATTATGAAACAATGAAAAGTTGGAATAAGTGATGGAATGTCTAAGAAGTGTGTGCTCTAGTGTAGGATCACCTAGAGTAGGTGAGATACTAAATTGGGGTTAAAATATTGAAAGTAAGGATTCATTACTAGTAAGCTTTTCTGCAAAAAGAGTCCTTGATTCTTGCTAAAAGCCTTACCTTGAATCCTATTAGACCAACATTCCTGAGTCTTCTCCTATTTTCTTTAGTCGGGTAAGTCTTGTTGAGTACTCCCGTACTCAGGGTTTGTTAACCCATGTTGCGGGACCCGGTAGTCATGTTTGCGGGGACCGTGTTGCATGACGATCCATCAAGAGGAAAGTGATGATGAGTGAGAAGTTAGACCCGTGGGCGGGGTCTATTATTGTAAGATATGTAGTATACCCTTTGCTACTCCTACTTAAGTATTGTAAAACTTTGTTTTTGAGAAAAATGGTTGTAAAATTATTGTAATATAAGTCTTCCGTTTTACTCGATTATGTATGAAAACTGTTGTAATACTGCAATGACCTCGTAATGGATCTGGTTGGGATAGTTAATAGTACTTTTTCGGGTTATGGGTGCACATATATGGCTATTAAAGGTCGTAGTACCGATAATAAGTACATGTGGGCCCCATAATTTGGAAGGTTCTCATTACATCTACCACGCAACTCAAGTATATAGCAAGCATTTGTCGATATAACATATATAAGCACCACGCTTACATAAGCTATAACACCTATCTTGCACGTTACAAGATGAGGGCTATACAATTCTAAGTATGCAATCCATAATAAATATCTAACTCTACTAGACATATTAAAGTAAACAATAAACATTGCAATAAATAATATAATAAAGATGAAGAACAATGCCATAGATAAACTTGAGTAATATATCAAAAGATATAAATGTACCTATAGAACACCTTGACAGTATCGAAGTTCAAGTCTTCTTAGACTTGGATCTCCTTCTAATCTACTACTATGTAGCTAATCTCTCTAGAACTAGAACTACTCAAGAACTAGGGTTTGTGGCTCGGATGACTTGAACTCGGAACTCGGATGATGATCTCTGAATTATCGATCTTGAATTAGGGTTTGAGGGGGTCCCTACGCCCTTGCTTATATAGCCCCATAGGATGAATCTCGGCCCTTGGATCAAACCGACTTGATTGGACGGCTTTCATTGAATCTCTAGGTCGGTTGTAAGAAGCTTCCGAAGCGGGACGCGTGTCTCCACAGGAGAAGGCCGCACGGCCCCACGGCGGGAGCCACCCGCCCCACCTTTGTCGCCGGTGGGCCCCCGGCCAAGCGTCTTTGTCTTCTTTTGTCTTTTTAGGTCCCTAGAATTTATACTAATCGTCTTGTTTCGATCCTTTTCTTTTTATTTCTCTATTTCTTCTCTTTTTCGCTATTTTTGAGTTGTCCCGCAAAACCGAGTGTGCAACAAAACTTCGTGAAAATTATTAGTATAAACCCTATCTTCTAGTGTTCTTGTTCTTAAATATTCTATTTATTTATAGTAAAAAGTTGACGTTATCCACCGTCAACACCCAAAGACAATCGACCACAATGTCATAAAACTCGGGACTAGAGAGCCAATAATAATTTTTAAATATGAAAATCTTACTTTTAGGAATGGAGGTGGAGATGGCCACCACACAAGGACAATGGTCGGAAGGAGCCATGTCAAGAGCCCGAAAGCGTAAGTATTGGGGTAAGAGAGGGTCCGGCTAGAGGAAGTGAAAATCCAGTCAAGCTTCTCCAAAAGGGAGAAGGCGCATATTGGACAGGTGTACTTTCGACCCTGAAGAACCACTTCATTCAAACCAAGATAACCGATAACCTTATTGAACAGTAACATTTCATTCACATTTGCCCGAGTGTTTATTTCTATCCTCCCGCTTTTCGATAAGGTTGAAGTCCCCTAGCAAAAGCAGTTAATATTAGGTGGCATCGAACATTTTTCAGCCATTCAAGAAACGTAAGTTTGCCCTCGAGAGGAACACGGACCATAAACACAAGTGAGGACCCAGGAATCATTATTATGAGTAGAAGAGAATTTCATGGAGAAGCAGAAGTTATTACTGAAAACCTTGATGCCCCTAAACATGTTCCCTTTCCAAGCCACAAGAATACCCCCCAAAGCACCAACAGAGGGAAGAAAATCAAAGCAATCAAAACTACAGGGACAAATTTTTTTGAGGAACAAGGCATCCACAAGCTCTTTCTTAGTTTCCTGAAAGCAAATAATGTCACAGTTTGACAGAGTGACCTTGTTCTTAATAGCATCCCACTTCCTATTACTATTTATCCCTCTAACATTCTAGGACAACACCTTCCGGGTTCTATGTCCTTTTACATCCATGGATAACACAGGCAAAGGACTAAAAAGGGCAAGCAACCAGCAGCTAGGCCCTAGGGGAATCGTGACTGGTCCTCCCCCGGCTTCCTCCTCTCCCCTCCTCTTCTGCTTCCTGAGCACTTTGGCTTGTGCAGTCCCGCTTCCTTGTGCGCAGTTGATCCTTCTCTTCTTGGCAATGGGGTGTCTCCTGGGACTCTGTTGACGGTCACTAATGACATATTTTTCCCGTTAACATTCTACCATAAAGGGGGTGAAACTATACATTATCATACTCATGTACATTTATTACTCACATATTTCCACTTGTAGTGTCCCAAATGTATTTTGTACGATTTATAATAAATACAGGTGGAAATAATACCAAAAAGGCGCCCCACGGGAAAGCGCATTCCCGATGAATACCAAGCCCAAGGAAGAAACGGACCAAAACGCCAAAACTGGGCCGAGCAAACGCCACCCTACAACTTTTCAGGCCCAAACATACCGGCCTGCCAAAGCTCGGGCGAGCAGGGCGGGGAAGGGTGCGCCCCGCACCCTAAGGTGCGCCCGCACCCTCCCGGGGCGGTTCGAGCCCAACTTCGACGAGGCAAAGTGCATTAAGTGTCCGAAACGTCGGTTCGGGGGTGCGTGGCTCGGTTCAGTGAACGTGGACGCCTGGAGGACGTCGGTTTGGTGCATTCATGGTGTAACATTAGCACTTAGCCCCCTCCTCTCATCCTATAAGTAGAGGGCCTCTCCCCCTCTCACCACACACACCATTTGGAGCAACCTCTCTCACCACACTCCTCTCTACTCCACCTCTCTTTAGTTCTTTTAGCTTTAGTAGGATTTGGAGCAAGGCTAAAGCTTCATTGGAGAGCTTGTACTTGGGAGAAAGGAATATCGGTATGAATCCAATTATGGTTTCTTCTCAAGTCTTGTTCTTATATAGTTGTGCAATAGAGCTAGAGTATTTACATGTTATAGACTTGACATATGAACTAGCATATAGTTTCTATGTTATATTCTTGACATGTTGTTCTCGACACGATCATGATAGAAGAACTAGACTATAGTTCCTATGTCATGGTTAGTCGTATAGAACTTTAGGCTTAACCATTCGTGCCATATATTTGTGTAGAGTAAGAGTTGTCTTTGAGATGGTGGTTCGTTGTGGTTTTCGGCCTGGCCCAAGTTCTAGCTCGTTCATCCGTAGGGTGAGAGTCCGCGGGGACATGGGATGTACCTTAACATGCGGGCATGGTGCCGGGATGAGCGGGGACCTTCGGATATGAGAGCATGCCACGGTCGTGAGGGTAGGCGGCGGGGGTCGTGACAGCCCCCGTCAGGTCCCTTGTAATCCCTCCACGTTCGTATGTGATGTAGGAGTTAAGTAAATGCCTTCCATTGGGCCGGATGGTACAGGGAGGTCTCCCCGTCCATCTCACTCTCAACCTAAAACTCTGGTCATTTATGTTTGCATGATTATTAACTTGTTCTTTGCACGCGGCTATACATTAGGAATGCACCTTCACTTAGGAATATTCTTTATTCTTTATTTTCCTTTTATCCTTGAGGTTGGCCCAAGTGTGTGTCACACTATCTTATGAACTATCATGACTTACCCTTGCATTGAGTATTGGTCAATTGCATAGACATGTCGTCTTGTTCATGCCCTGCTAGAATCCTACACCATGCCTTCCCTTGGGAAAAATATAAATAACGATACCCTGAATATCTCCGGGTGAAATGCAACGGTATTTCCGTGTGCTTGCGGACTTGTTCTCGTAACGTTACGAGAATGCCACCCGACATCCCGTGGCGATGTTGCTAGAATGTAATAATTTCGGTGAAGTCGCCGTGGGAAGTCAACCTTTGGTTTTCAAAGCACTCCTGCCTTTTGGGCTTTCGCTCTGATTACCAATAGGCATTTCTAAAAGCGTGATTGCCTTTTTGGTGATTGCGCTAAGAAATGTCAATAATGAGACTCCTCTTGAGGGCCTCATCACTTAGCGCCTCTCGATCAATGTCACACTAAGAACCCAGATCCCTGATCAGCTTACTAGATAAAGTTGGAGGATAGGTGTTGCAAGCAAAACATTTTTTCAGTTGACATCCAATAGGCTTTGACTCATTGTAGGAAGGGGATAATCGAGGACTTCTTCTTACCTCTATGACCACAGTGGTAGCTTTCCTTCTCCTTAGCTGCTTTCCACTAACGGGGGTCTCTGGACGTGCTCCTCCTCGGTAAGTTCTTCAAACCTCGGGGGGTCACCATTCCACCTTTTGTGGTAGGAGGAGGAGAACAGGAGCAGATTAAGTTACTAGTGACAGGGCAGACATTTGGGATTGAGAAATCAATAACTCCACTTAGATTATCAAAGCTATTAACAAGCTCAGAGGTTAGGAAATCTTTGGCCCAACTGAACCTTTCTGGTGTCAGCAACATGTGGGTGAAGAAATTGGCCCATTCAGCAGGAATAGAAATCTAAAAACAACTGGGCTTACCTGGGCTGAAATAATCTGGCCCAAATTCTAGTTGCCTCTGCATTCTTCTTTTTTATCCAATCTAAATATCCTGGATCGGACTCACTCGGAGGAATCAGGTCTAGCCCATCAGCTAGAGTTTGAGTGTCAGAATCAGGCCCAAACTGGTGCATCACAATTCCCAGGTTCTGATTATTAAGGCCACTTCCAGACTGAACATCAGCCTCAGGCACAACAAAAGAGGCAGTAGACACATTGTTTATGGTAATAGAATCATGCACACTCAGAGTCTCGGTTTGACTTGGAATAGCAGCCTCATTAGGTGAAGAAGGAATGAGATTAACTGCAGAGTCATCAACCAACACATCAACCCCAGCAAGAGGCTCCTCCCCCAAATCAGCACCCAATTGTTGAACCTCTTCAGTAGCATTGTCTTGCAAGTTAATCAAAGGTTGATTATCATGAACAGGGGCAGGCACTTCATCCTCTTCTATATTATTATAGTCAATGAATTGGTCCTCATTAACCTCTTCCACCAACACATTAACTGGGACCATAGGAAGGATGGGGCCTAGAAGCAGTAAGTCATTCACATCATGATTTAGGAAGGCAGGATTTAACTGAACTTGATTTTGGATGAACTGATCATTCAAGGCATCTTCCACCACATTGTTCGCATCCACCGAGGTCTATCAGATCAGCAAATTGAGCAGGAGGGGATGTATTGGATTAAAGATCACCTCCCGAGGGTCCTCATCGGTAGCCGTCCGGGCATGTTCAAGTCAATTTCCGTAAACTAGGGGGAGGGGCAAGGTTAAGATCCTAGTCCCCAAACAGAGGGGGCTGTTGTTGCTCAGCAGGCCAAGCCCCCCATCCATCATTGTCAGCAGGCTGCCCCTGAAAGTCATTGTCGTATATTCTCATCAATCGAATCGATTGTTGTCGCATCCAACCGAAAAGGACCTAGACCTGGCTGCCCCAAACCAAAAAAGCAAAAGGGTCTCCTTCCAGAATTGGTAAGTCAGGCACTGGATCCTCATCAGGTGGCCCCCCTCCCAAAAGGTTCTGGTGCAAGATTTTACACTAAACTGTCCATGATTCACCAGGAAAGCCCTCAAACTCCGTAAAGACAATGAAATGAGGGATAGAAAGAATATCAATCACACGAGCCTCGTATGATAACCCTATCAAGCATGCCTTCCTCCTCATGCCAGAACATGAACTTCCCAAAAGTACCGATAGCATCCTAATAAAACTGCTCTTCTTGGTAGTTCGCAGGGAACCCAAGCATCATTATCCAGCACTCGGCATTGAACTGGAACCCCCTCCAGTTTCTACCCCGATCATGTTGAACAAAGGTAAGAAAAACATTATCAAAAGGAATCGCCCCTCTTGAATCAACAAATCTCTCTCAAAAGCTCGTGAAGTGAAACCCTGACATAAGCTTGCCCAAGACTACAAATCTGAATATCATCTATGACTATCCTTCTCAACTGAAAGAACTCTCTTAAAACATCATCAACCACAACAAACTCAAGCTCATTACCCGGGAGTGGATGAATGGTGACAATCGCTAGATCATTGTTCCTGACCAGGGGCTCATTGCTCGGAGTAGACCTTCTAGAAGCAACCGCGTGCACCATAGTCGGATGATTGACGATATCCTCCCGGATCATGGTGCAAGGAACGAATGGTCTCGGATCAACCCGCTGGAAGGCCATGGCCGCCTCTGGGCTATCGGCGATCGCCGGAGGTAGGTTGCACTGTAGCACCGAAGGAGGGTTTTTTTGCTCGGGAAGCGGAGTGTGCGAGGTTGGGGACGCGGAGCAGGGAGCCGAAGGGATAGCCAGTGACAGGGTGATATTATCATTAATAGCAGCATCCACTTCCATAGATGGGCCCAACTGGGAATGCGGCGGCGGCCCATGTAACCCTTTCCTCAGCCACGGGGTGTGCCGGAACCCAAAGGGCTCGCGCCATCTCCGCAGAGTTAAACCTCGGCGGCGTCGAGGGGCCCGATGCTGAATTCAAATTGAACCAATCCAGTTTCTCCTTCACCACCTCCTTTCCTCTACTGAGGGCCAACGAGAGACGAGCTTTGGGGCACGCGGAGCTGACGTGTCCCGAGACACAGCACACACGACATCTGATAGGCCAACGGCAGCTCGAGCAATAATGACCCGGGAGCAAGCATCGAGGACATGGTCGGGGCATGGTTGAGACGCCGCCACGCCATGGATTCCGATGAGGGAAAGGATCATCCTTAACCGTGGCATGTTCATGAATGACAGGATGAGCAGGCTGCAGCCTGTTGAAGACGGAGATACGAGGAGAACGAGGGCCGAGTCTCCTGAACACAGAGACCCGCCGCGGAGCCATGACATGCGGAGGTCCCAACTTTTAACACGCACTGGGGCCTCATGTCCGGACAATATAATCCTTGCTCCCAGTTCAGTGCTGTTGGTTCTTTGCCTTGACATTTGACAGCAGGTTTTGCCAGCAGCTTCAGCCAGCACCCAGCAGGTTTGGCGGAGGAGAACGCCACAACGGAAAATGATTTGCCTCAAGTTTGGTCGAGGCGAGGTCTTCCTCAAAATGGCAGGGGTACTCGCAGATAGCAGACTATGGGCTGTGGCAGGTAGCAGACTATGGCAACCCTTATACTTTAAAATTGACTAGGGGATAGAATAAGATGAATTGGATGGTCGGAGTCGGACCAGATATACACACGTGCATGGCCGAGGCCTCCCTTGCAGTGCTCAACGCGGAACAGACCAGCAGCGAGGCAAGGCGAGGCTTGGCGGACGCCGGCCAACACCGTGTGGATATGAAATTCTGGATGTGAACGGGGAGGAGAACACGAGAGAGATATTGTAGGGCTGTTTTGGTATTTTCCTTGCTCATTGGTTTTGGTGCTCATTCTAAAACGACAATACTGATCATAATACTGAGATATTTATGGACTGACTAAACGCTGAATTCACTTTGGAGTCATTTCAGCCGCTGATCATAATACTGAGAGGTAAGAAGACTCAAAACTCAATAGACCATGTAAGTGGTTCTAACCTCTGTCCACAAAAAGTGTGCGGGTTGGTAATTCTAAGTTAATGTGTGTAAAGTTTAATTAAATATATAGAAAAATATTAATGTTTATGTCATTAGATAAGTATGGTATAAAAATATATCTTATGAAAAATCAAGTTGTAAGTATTTAATTTATATATATTAACACTTTTTTTATTTATAGTTAGTCAAATTTAAAATATTTAACTTGGTAGTATCTCTAGAATTGCATTATTTTATGGCTAGAGGTAATACATAGTTAGTACGCTATATTGGCGAAGTGGAAAACATTACAAAAATAATGAACAACGATTTCATCTATTGCTTCTAATTTTAGCGTCCACTTTTCATTATGCTTGTCTAGATTCTATTAATTAAAATGCTTCTTATTTTATTATTAGATTATTTTCAATTCCTCTAGATTCCAAGACACCAAACAGGCAAGGAAATCTAGTTTACACTCTAAAAAGGTTGAATTAGAAAGTTTTAGATCTCTTCAATTACAATTTTGGTGTAGGCCGTTTCTCCCTTCAAAGTCATTCTAAAAAATCAAAAAAAAAAATTTGAATAGAAAATCAATAACTTTAAAACATAAAGTTTGGGTCCTAAATGATTTCAAATGATAAAGTCATTCCAGTACAACTTTGCTTTAGGTAATTTCTCCTCCCAAGGTCATTTGAAAAAAATCAAAAAATATGAATACCAAAATCATTAATCTTAATAGATAAATTCTAGATCCTAAATGATTTCAAACAAAAAAGTCATTAACTACAAAGTGCACATGTCTTCTAGTACTACGACTTTGGTTTAGTCATTTCTCCATCCAACATACTTTGAAAAAAAAATTCAAAATCTAAAAAACTTCAAACAGAATTTCTAGGCACTAAAAAAGTAGTGAGGTACAAAGTTGAGATCTCTTCGAGTACTTCAACTTTGGTTTAGGTCATTTCTCTATTCGAGGTCATTTGAAAAAAAAAATATCAAATTTCAAATTATAAAAACTTAAAACAAAACTTTTGACCTTAAATGATTTTAAATGAAAAAATCATCAACTATAACATTGTAGATCTCTCTTTAAGTATTAAAACTTTAGTATAAATCCTTTTAGAGAAAGGCCAAATTGTCAACCACACCTCGAAATCTCCATTTCTAAGTCGCCTATAATTCCCAACCATCTCTAGAAAGGTAGCGATGCTATGGAAACTTCGTGTGGAAACTATAGAAACTTCAATCAAGACCACAGGATTTGGATCCAACGCTCGCTGATATTTGCACTTAAACCCCCACCATTAGCTTTGCTAATCAGATTACAATGGATTGGGTGGGGGGTCTAAGTAAAAAAAAAAACCCACCTATCACGGACGTTGGATCCGCATCCCGTGGTCTTGATTGAGTTTTCATAATTTCCACACGAAGCTGGTTTCCATAGCATACGTTGCCCCTCTAGAAATGCCTCCATTTCTAGAATAGTCCAAAAAAGTCTAGCTACCTCTAAAAATTGCATTTTTAGACGGTTTGGTTTGCCAACCACCTCTAAAAATGGATTCTCAAAAAGAACCACCTCTAAAAATAGGGACATTTCTAGAGGTGACTGAAAAGCCTAGTTGCCTCTAAAATTGATGAACCATTTTAGTGGCGGATTTTGATAGAGCCACTCTACACAAAAAAGGAAGACACCTCTAAAAATGGTCTATATGTAGTAGTGATAAAAGCTATTACGAATTACTTTACATGTTCCACAATGTTTATCCATTTCTCATGCCCAAGAAGCAAGATTCTTGACTAATATTTGATATATTTTGCATCATATTTTTTACGCCAAAATACATAGATTGTTTGTACTTCATCTATGTCTTAAGAATAAGAAATAATTTAATTTAATAAAAAAACTTTAACTTTTGTGTCACCTTGGTAGGCATACTGAATAATATTATGAAGTAGAGGTACTAGTTTAGACTTAATGACAAAGTTGTTTAAAATATTGGAGCAACCGATCAAGAAATCTCATGAGCAATTTTATTTTTCCCAATACATCGAGAGATCTTGGATCTTTACATCAAGAGCATTTGATTTATAATTCATACTCCCTTTGTTCTAGATTGTAAGTCGCTTTGGTTTTCTAGATTTGTACCTTTTTACTTATATGTAGACATGGTGTATATCTAGTTGTATAGAAAAAGAAGAAACGACTTACAATTTAGAATGGAGAGAGCAATAAATATGAATATTTATTTATTTATAAATCTTATAAAGATAAACCCTACTAGATGATTTTTCTACATGCAAGATGTCCACATCATTCCCCACTAAATGAACCCAATTATATTCCCCACTTGGTTCCTTTAATGCATCATCAAGCCACTTCCATGATAACTCCATCCAACATCAAACTCATTCGTATAATGAGTATAGTGAAGCTAGCATCTAATCAAATTCCTTCAGATTTCTCTTTGCATACCCAGTAGTAACGCGTGGAGAATTCTCCCTAGTATATATATACAATACAACTCACTTTAGTTTACTCTACAAACACATATCTAATTATATATATACCTACTGAATATGAAGTTGTCGTATGTGCAAACAAAAACCAAAGTGGTCCTTTTATTTTGATGGCACATAACCAACTCCTACCAAGACTATGCCTTATCATCGGTTTCAAATTATAATTTATTTTAGTGTTGTCCTACATGTCTAATTTTGATCAAGCTACTTTATTTATATAAAAGATATCAATGTTTACAATATTAAATTAGTTTTTGAATGAAAATATGTCTTGTTAATGTATTTATTTGAACATATGAATAATAATATAGCTCTCTAAAAACTCAGTTAAAGATAGGAAAAAAAACAAAGCTAAAGAAACTGTGATTGACCTCGGAGAGAGTACATATGCGAGAATTGCACTTCAAAGACGTATTCTCGTTGACTCGTGACTAGGTGGCAATTCAAAGTCTACCCTGGTAAACTCTCAGTCACGCACTGAATGATGGATATGATATATATGGGCGCACTACTACCAGAGCACTCAAGTCCAGCCACTAGCGATCGTGCGTAACGGACCCGGCTGGCGGGCGACGACCGTAACATCTGATGGGACAGTGTAGGATTATGGCGGGTTAGAATCTTTGCTTGTGACGGCTTTATACACTATCTGCGCATGCACCAAACCGTGTCTATATTATTATATAGCTTTTAAATACGATGAAGTAGTTCCGGTAAACATAGAATCCCGCCACTAACACCACGGCACCACGCAGACAAGCTGACCGGCTTAATGATGAGCTCGAGTAGAGTAATGGTTTGTGCCATGGCGTTCGTTCTGGCGTGCTTGGCGGCCATGCCGCCTGCATCCGCAGCCTCGGGTGACGACGGAGGGATACTGTATATCCCGTCGGCTGCCTTCATAGCTAGTCACTGCCCCTCCAGCTGCGGGAACGCCAACATCTCCTACCCCTTCGGCATAGGAGACGGATGCTTCCCGAAAGGTTTTGAGCTTACCTGCAACCACACCACTCAACCTCCAAAGTTGTTTTTGGGTAACAAAGACAACTCAGGTTACCGACATGGGTGATACCGCAATTCTCATCCCCTGCCATGTTCTTCAACAGTAGTTGGAAGAATATTGTATGAACACATACAATATATCTTGGGATGCCCCCGCTAAGGGTATTACTATCCCCGTTATATAACAGCTTTCTTCTTCCTTGGTTGTGATTTTGATGTTGACTTGTTTGACTCTATGAGAAACCCAATTGGCTCTTGCATGAGTAGGTGCCACGGCAAGATATTGCCGAATCAAGGTCCTTGCTATGGTTTTGGTTGTTGTTTGATCGGTCTACAAAACGACATCTCGGCTTTCAGGTAGCAATTGTCCGGGCTGGTAATATGGCAGCACAGTCAGATCCTCTGCACCCTGGCATCATGACTTTCATGGCGGAAAGTGGAGAATTCTCAAGTTGGATAAATGCAAGCAAGAGTTATTACGCTGTACTTGATGTTGCCATCATGGACCAACCAAGCTGTGAAAGCGCGCAAATGAACAAGGCAAGTTATGCTTGTGCCACCGGCAGCTATTGCCAAAATGTGTCATATGGAGGTTACAGCTGCTTCTGCAACAATGATTATTACACAGCCAATGCTTACCTTTCCGATGGATGCAATCAAGGTGCTCCCTGCTTGCTTATATGTAAAAAAAAAAAAAAAATACTAACGTTTTATCATGTGTCCTAACTCTATCAATATACTACTGTTATGAAGCGGAATACAACCCGAAGCCTAAAGAGCATTGCCGGAGGTCATGTGGCAACATGTCCATTCCCTTCCCTTTCGGGCTTGAAGAAGATTGTTGCGGAAACCAAAGGTTCCGACTTAATTGTACCACCGCAAATGAGACGCTCTTTAGCACAGGAGATGGAGATGCACAGTATCACGTGACTGGCCTGTCAGTAGGAGACGGACTCTGACAATTAGCAACAATGCAAGCTCCGGGAAAGAAATGATTATAGTATCTCAATCTGGCGAAAATGGAGGGTACATAGACGGTCCTGTGGAAGACGAATTTGATTTTTCTATGGAATTTGACATTGTTATACGATGGGCAGTTGCAAATTCATCTTGTGAGCAAGCTATGCATAGGAATAGAAGTAGGTATGCATGCCGCAGTGTATACAGTGATTGCCTAAACGTGACCCACGGGGAAATGTTTATGGGATATCGATGCAAGTGTTCTTCTGGCTACACAGGAAACTCCGACGTACAGGAAGGCTGCACAGGTACACAACCCCCTTCCACTTTCAGCATGTGCTACAACAGTACCATAGTTGACACCTGAAAATGGACAGAAAAATAACAAATTCACATATATTCTAACCAAGTTATAATCTGTAGTTAAATCAGACTAGGCAGATTTAGACAGAAGATTCCTTTTCATCAGCTTGTTATGCAAGTATGCCACCAAATATTATGGTGATCAATACATATAATGAATAATAAAATAATTTTTCTGCAGATATTGATGAGTGTTTACAGCCAAACTCCTACAACGGTACATGCATAAACATTCCTGGAAGCTATAGATGCACACCGTGCTCTCATACCCAAGAATTTGATTTCATCAAGAGGCGGTGTGTTACATCAGCTAAGCAACGAATCTATTTTTTGGGTAAGTCATAGCAAACAGAACTCCCTTGAAATTATGATGTGTAAACGTTAACATAATATCATAACAACATCAAATGCATACAGGTATCGCTATTGGAACCAGCTGTGGCCTTGGATCCCTATTTATTGCATTGGGTATAATGGTAGTTGCCAATAAGTGGAGAAAAGGAATCCAAAATAGAATCCGACGAGCACATTTCAAGAAAAATCAAGGTCTGTTATTGGAGCAATTGATCTCAGATGAAAGTGCTACAAGCAAAACAAAGATATTCTCATTGGTGGAACTAGAGGAGGCGACCAACAACTTTGATGCTACTCGTATTCTTAGTCGTGGAGGACATGGAACAGTTTATAAGGGGATTTTGTCCGACCAACGTGTGGTGGCCATAAAAAGTCCAAAATAGTGGAGCAAATAGAGATAGACCAATTTATCAATGAGGTTGTGATTTTGTCTCAAATCATTCACCGTAATGTGGTGAAACCGTTCGTTGTGCCTAGAAGATGAGGTGCCCTTGCTTGTCTATGAGTTCATTTCAAATGGAACTCTATATGAACTTCTTCACACGGATACTTCAAGTAAAATGCTTGCTTTCATGGGATGATCGCGATAAGGATTGCAGTGGGAAGCAGCTGGGGCTCTCGCTTATCTACACTCCGCAGCCTACAATACCAATTTTTCACAGAGATGTCAAGTCTTCAAATATACTCTTGGATGACAACTTCACCACAAAGGTTTCAGATTTTGGTGCTTCAAGATCTCGTTCACTTGATGAGACCCATGTGGTGACAATTGTTCAAGGAACATTTGGTTACTTGGATCAGTATTATCATACCGGTCAACTAACGGAGAAGAGTGATGTATACAGCTTTGGAGTAATACTTGTGGAACTTTTGACAAGAAAGAAGCCAATTTTTATTAATGATTTAGGTGCCAAGCAAAGCTTGTCCCATTTCTTCGTTGAAGGACTTCACCAAGGGTCTCTTCTTGAAATAGTGGATCCACAAGTAATGGAAGAGGCACAGACCAGAAGAGATTAGTGAAATTGCCTTACTTACGTAAGCATGCTTAAGGGTCAAAGGAGGAGAGAGACCATGTATGAAAGAAGTAGACATGAGGCTGCAATTCTTAAGAACAATGAGGCTGAGAAAAATACATCATTTACCAAAAAAAGATGGAGATATTGAGCCTTTGCTATGTGGGAAATCTAAGAACTCACTTGAAGATATCGATCTTATTAATGCTGCACATATTCCACCTCAAGAGACATCGAGATGCTACCGTTTAGAGGAAGAATTTGTATCTTCGTTTAAGCGCCGCTAACTACATTAGGGTAAGACTATAGAAGGCTTGCTTATATACGCTGCATCTTACATTTAATTTTGTATCTTTGGATGAGATTGTATCACACAGATTCATTTTATATGAATATGCACAGTGTCTTGTAGACCAGATGGCTTGTATCCTATATGATGGCTTGTATCCCTTCTATACATTTATGTATTATAGATGCATATGGGATATAACATCAAGTCCCCTGTATTAAATTTAAGGTTCTATAAGAACATAATTGTGGTTGTCGACAAGTCTATTGATAATCTGATATCAATTTGTAACACCCCAAATTTTAGCTCTTTTGAAAATAGAATAAAATGATTTATTTATGTATTTTTGTGCTCATGAAATATAGGAAATAAATATTTTTGACAAATTAAAATTTATCATAGGAAGTAGAAACATGTTTGAGCATTCATGCTGGTGCATATATATTTTTGTGATGTCTGAATTTGGTTTGATTCAACAAGGTATTTAAATTCTTTTGAAAGTCTCATTTGAAAAGCTGTCCAAACAAATAGAAAAGGATTTTTATTTCTTCTCCTGTTGCTGTTGGTCCGTCAGTTCCTAATGGCCGATGGTCATTTTATTTCCTCTTGGCCTGCGTGGCTATTTTTCCTTGGCCTGTTTCCTTTTGTGATCCAGCCCATTGCCTTGCTTTCTCCCTCCCTAGCCCAGCTTGTTATGCCTGGACGCAAACCGCGTATATATATAATACCACCCCGCCTCTTTCCTTGTAATCGTGCCCGCCAAGTCCTATATAAACCAAGCCGCCACCATCGACAATCTCGCCGAAGTTTCATATCCTCGCTGCCGCCTCACTGTTGATCGACGCCATCGGCTATCTCTCCATTGATCGCAACACGCCGCCAAGCCCGTGCCCTAGCTTCACCGCCCGTTCTCGCCGAGAAGAACTCGACCGCAGCGCAGCGTGTGTGTGCTCGCTGGTTGGCTGCTTTTACTTCGCGTGACCTGATGCCGAGCATCGAGTTGAGGTGAAGTTCATAGCGCCTCGACGATCGATCTCTTTCTCTCTGCACGTGATGCTTATACGAAGGTGCCGAACCCATGCAGGAACTCGTTGTTGCCCATCCAGCCGCACGAGCTCTCCAATGTTTTCCCAGCCGAAGAAATCATCGTAGGTGAGCACTCTGCACCCTCCTGTATCTCTCGTTCCTTTCCCAAGCCTATGTACGAAGTTTTGAGTTGAACTCTAGAGAAACTCCGTCGCCGGCCATGGCCTCCATCCTATCTTGCTGTCGGCATGTGTTGCTTGATGACATCATGCAAATGATTCCCAGAATTCCAAAACACACGTTTACATCTAAACACCAGAACCACGTCGTATGTCTTGCCATATTGCAACATCCTCTGCAGTCAAGCATGTGTGCATATGCACGCACTTCATCAGCTTTGAGCACCACGTAGCTAGGCTGATTACATGCATGACCCTGTTGTGCTCTTGTTAGCTAGCTTGTTAGCTTGATGACATCATCACATCATCACACTCATTTTATGGCCGTTTTTCTTTGTAAAATTAAATCATGAAATACACTCCAAATACATCCTCATGCCATCAGATTCAAATGCCCATAACTTCTCCGCTTTTAAACCGTTTTTGAACCGTTCTACTTTCGTTAGATTCGTAATTCCGTAACCTACATGTTTATATTATTACTGTTAGTCAGGTTTTGCAACTTTTAAATTTCGAGATTATATTAGGTTTATTAATGTTAAACTTGTAAAATTCATATCTACGCCGCTTTAGCTCGATTTCGGTGATCTTTACGTCTACGTGTGATCGTAGTGACGTGTAGAATAGTTTTATGTACTTTTTAAACTGTTTTCCTATTATTGGTGTACTGTTCTAATGGTAGTCTTGGTTGCCATGCATTGGATCCATGTGTTTGTGAGTTGCTGATTGGAATCGAGTAGAACGGTGAGCTTTTATGTTGTTGATCTCAAGAAGACCGTGATCTATAAGAAGTTGATAAAGAAGGTGTTTTTGGGAAAGCATTGGACTTGAAGGATCTATATTTAAGGCAAGTATAGTTTTGGGATATGCTATCTTTAAACCATGATCTTATGACTTGCTTAATGTTTACGAGACTGAACGTTAAATATGAATTGTTGATAACATGTTTCATAGGGCTTAAAGAGCTATGTTTTGTTTATGATGCTCTTAGCTCTCCATAAGGACTTATCCTTTGGCAAAATCCGGGATTTACCGCATAGCTATGGGGGTCACATGGCTCGACTTTAGTTGTTCAAGGGTTTTACCTAACTTTGTTGGTGGTTTGCCGTAATTGGGAGAAACGGGTTGTAGCTCTGTTGGCCACTTAATATTTTTAGGAGGGCCTTTGAACGACTTTTTATATGGTTTTCATTTGTTTGGGGAGTCATGAACCTACTCGGTGGAAACCATGACCCGTAGTGAAAGTGTACACCTCTGCGCAGAGTTAAAAACTGATATATCAGCCGTGTTCGCGGTTATGAACGGCCTGGAAAACCGAGGGAAGGATTTACTTTCTGTTGATGATGTTGTTTATGATATAATTGTTGGTTATACATGCTCATTAAATTGTTCAAGATTTATCATTTCATGCTATTCATTATTTATGTTATAATGATCATGGGTTTTGGGGTAAGATATTGCTTAGCTATATTTGCGGAGTTCGACATGGACTCACCCTTGCTATTTCACCCCACCTCGGGGAAGAAGTTAGGCTTGTGATCAACGGTCGGTCGTTCCTCTGTGGTGCCTACATCGTAAGAACAGAGAGTCTTTTCGCTGTCCGCTAGCTGAGGTTATGTCTTTCTTGTTAGGTTTGTTTTATTTTAAGCATTGTGAATTGATTACCATTCATTTGTAAACTATATGTGAGATTTGACTTCCGGGGCTCACATATGGCTTCATCCGGTTTTGTTCTTAAACTCGGGTGTTACACAATTGTACATGATTTCAAGCGCAACATGTTGCTGCACTTTTTTTGCCATGACTCCAGAGAGGCATGAGGCATCGAACTAATGTGAATTGACACTCATAAGAACAGTAAAAAATATGGCAAACTCACTCTTCCGGTCTTCCCTTCAATGTCCTTTCATGAGATTATCAGTAGCACGGCCAACATGTGTATTCAACACGTAACATCATAGCTGCATTTGCAGAGACGAAAGTATGTACAGCTCCACCCTACATATGGAACTGATCCCACATGGAAAATCTGAATTAGCTTGTCGCATTTTAGACTCATATAAAACTTCTGTAAGTGTGAGCGCGTGTGGATCATCAGTACCTATATCTTGAACATTTTGTATCAACTATCGGTATTACATACATGAAGCAATACATACATTCCACGGAAAATGACCATGGCGCAAGGGAGCTTACCAATTCAAGGAGGCAGCAGTAGCCAAGGCCCCGGGGACGCCTCAACTGGGCGTGCTGGGAGCCATGCAGGAGCGAGGAGTTCCCGAGCCTGTGGGAGCGGGTGGAGCAGGCCCCGCTCAGCCTGTTCCGCTTGCTCTCTCGGGATCGCCGACTACCGACCCTGCGACGACCTATCAACAGCAAAGTGCGGCGGCGCTCGGTAGCATCGGCGGTGAGGAGTCGAGGACGGAGCAAGTCTTATTATTGGTGGCTTGGCGTAGGAATTGTTGGGCCTCAAAGGATTTTCTTTGATGCGTCGGGTGGTGCTTTTGCGTAAATATGGCCCAAAACTGCTGTCAGCAGTAGAGGTGGAAGATAGAAGAAGCTGGACATCCATAGATTTAAACAAATAAACTAGGAATTTAAATTTTGGTGAGAAAAATAAATTATAAATTTATTTTTTTAACTAGAGGATATCCATTGGATATCCATAGACATCCAACTTCCACCTGTAGTTAGCCGCATGGGTTGAGGTCGATTTTAACACGGCAAGCGTCCAATCTAGCTTGCTTCGAATCCAGGGTTGTTGGTTCTTTGCCTTGATTTGCCAGCAGGTTTTTTCTTAAGAAAGTCACTGGATCACCTAACAGAGTTGGGATAGAACAGAGAAACAGAGTTTAGTTAGGAAGCAAAGAAAATGGGACTGGGAAAAAGACAGAGTTTGGGGGTTCAGGTTTCTATTCTTCGATCCATCACCATTCCATTACACCTTACAAGGGCTTATATACACGCCCTGCAACACTTCACCAACGCACACAAGCGGTTACGCCTAACAGCTGTCCCCTAACTGCAGTGCTTGCAAGCGCGACCCCAGTAATTCGGCTGTGGTATAGTGTAACCAAATGTTTAAAGCACTACTCTGCAAATCCAATGCTAAGCACAGGCACGTACCTGTTGTCAGAGGATATGAACTTCGCTCTAGATTCAGATTTCAGAGTCGTGAGTGCATCAAGGTAGGTGCACCAGTCTCTGTCTAGGCATTCTTTTCATAAACTGATTCTCTCAGTCCATATGGATTAGAGTGAAAAATGTACTGATTTTCTACCTTGAGTGGAAGGCCGTTGCTATCGTGGAAGCCACATGAGTGTCATGCCTAACGCAATAACCTACAAAATTCTGAGAAGCAGTGGGGGCCTTAGCGAACTGAGCAGTTGGTTGCATTTGTATGGTACAACCTCCAACCAGATTCTAACTCCCTGACTTGACATGGGTGGTCTCTTTTTTCTTAATTTATTTTAGAATTTAACGATCGACAACTAGGCATCTATAGTGATTTTGTCATTCTCGAGAATCACTGTTGATTTAACTGCGCTATTCTTTCATTGGTAGGCAACGTGTCCGTCGACAGCGAGGTGCTTATGGTGACTTCGTCAATCGAAGGATTTGTCGGTCCAACCCAGTTCTTCGGATGTGCCCATAGAGGTAGGGTTTAAATGTGTGTGTTCATAACGGGAGTGTACGCTCGTGTATGTGAGCACTTGCGTCTATAGCTAGGTAAAATGATGGAGCCCCTTAGTCGTGATATTTTGGTTTTGTTGTTTTCCATGCCTACGGATGATGAGGATGAGCTAGTGGGCTAATGGTGGTAGATGTTCTGACCCGACAGACTTGACTAAGAGCATCTTTATTAGCCTCTCAATAAGCTATACTCCAGTATACAAATACTAAGGTAACATAATATAGTTTTATGGATATAGACAGTACATATGTGTACATAATAGCTGAAAGTGATGGTTAAAGTGGGCTATGTAGAGTGATACAACTCTCTCTTTATTTATTTATTTAAGAGGGGATTAGAGATATCCGTTAACAAAAGATTATTATAGGACTGCTAGAGAAAGAAAAAAAAGCATTTTCTACTCCTAATACGACAATTTTATGAAAATAGAGATGTTAAGGGACTGATAGAGATGCTCTAAGCTTTCATGATTCTCAGTGATTTGGTCATTTCCACCTTTGCGGCACACACCTCTACAAAGTGGAAGACCGCCGAATAACACGATCAATCCCTTCTTTTCTATGTGAGCCAGCATGGACGAAAGATCTCAGACAGGTCGTCGTCGCTTCCCACTTCCAAAAGCAAAGATGAATAAATGATGAGATGTCGACCCTGTCGAGTTAGGATGGATGCGTTTTGTTGGTTTCAATTTCAGTATTAGAAAACTTTCAATCACCTTCGAAATTAGTGAAATTCAACCACAATATTTTTTTAGAGAGTTAAACTTAAAATATATGTTTTTCAAAAAAAAAAATATTAGTAATCTAAGACCACATATATATTTAGTAGAAAAATATGCACCTTGAAGCATAGAAAATATAAGTCTATAGTTATGTTGCCCGTGTATTAGTGTAATATAAAATTTGAGAATTTTTATTAGCCATGGAGGAAGGGAAAAGGAAGGGAAGAAGGCAGGCGGGCGCTGCCCTTGTGGCGGCGAGCTCCGGCACAGGCACATCTTCGATGGCGGATCCAAGCGGGCGTAAGCGGCTCCCTACCTAGTACCTTGGTACAACTCGCTGGAGTCTGCCCCATGGACCCGCCTACGCGCCCAACCTCGCCATGGCCACGCGCGCCCCACGAGCACCCTGCCCGCCGAGGCACGCAGGCCCCGCCTGCCACAACTCGTCGGCACCCTCTCCCTCTCCTCCATCTCGGTGGGCGAGCACCCCGAGTGGCGTATAGCTCCAAGCGGCGGCCATCCACGAGGATCTTGTCTCGCGGCGCCGCCCCTCCCCTACCACCACCAGCGCGACAGCATCCTTCTTGTGGGTAGCACCAGCATGCAAGGAAGGAGACTTGGAGGGAGCAAATTGGTCATGTTAGGGTGGAGCCCATGGCAAATGGATCCATACAGTACCATAGCATGAGATACAGACTAGACGTGTAATCCTTAGTAATCCAGCGTGACCAGTGGCGAAGCCGAGAGCGAATGAGCGGGGGTGCCCAAGTTCATCAAGACTATAATGACTTTTGTGATGTTCAAGCAAATACTATAGCTAACTCCTAATTTCTAACATTAAAATTCAAATTTAGGTAATGACAATGTAAATTGGTAGGGGAACAAGCAATAACACTTACCACTAATTTAAAAATACAATATTGATCACTATGGTGCCGAAAGATGACAAATAGTTGTGATCGAGCCTAAAGAAAAAAGAGAACAAATAGGTCAATTATTTATCAAAAAATGTAGAATTGTCAAATGAAAGTACATACATTGCATTTGTGTTACCTCTTAGAGATCATATTTACGCCCTTTTCCTTCCATGTTCATGAAGCTTACGAACCACAACCTCATTGCTAACTTTCTTCATTTCTTCTTTTCTCTATATAACAAATAAGTCTATGACTTAGGTGTTGATCACCCATGCGATTAGACAAACTTGTTTTTACAATCTTCATGCCCGAGAAACATCTCTCAACTGTTGCTGTGGCGACAGGCAATACTAGCACAAGCTTCAAAAGTCGATAGACCAGTCTATACAAACGATATTTCTTTGTCTCTACCATTTTTTGGGAAAGTTCACCAATAGTGTTTATGTTGGAGAATCTACTATCTGCTTTCACATCACCAATGTAAAGGCGAAGTTCATGGCTTAGGTCCCTCAGATCATCATTGGTGAAATCATCAGGATATAATTTCGCCAAGCTCATCAAACTCTCCCCATCAAAAGCATGAAATGAGTCACTTGGATTAAAAGCAGCTGAGAAAACAAGCAATTGAGTGGTTGTCTCACTAAACCGACTATCAAGCTCTTGAACTAACCAATCAATAACATCATTAAAGCAATCCACTGCATAGTGATGTTTGTTTGTAATTCCTGACTTTTTTCTAGGTTGTCGGGGATCAACATATGTACTTTCCATTTCCACTCTATCAATTTCTTGCAAGTCACAAAACTGATTCACATCATCTAATAATTTATGCCAACCATTTTCTAAGATCCCCAAATGGATTCTAGTTGATCTCACACATCCAATGGCATTCACAATGTCTTGATCCTTGCGTTGCAATGCTAATGACAATGTATTGGTGGCAGTCAATGTAGTCAACATGAGATGCAAATAAAATGCAAAGTCAAAAGATTGGAAGTATACCAGAAGATTTGATGCTTGACGGTGTTGCCAAATAACTAACCGGTCAGGAACGCACTAGGCGAGCCGTTGACTCGTTATTTGGTTTTGCCATGGCCCAACAATGAGCTTTGGGAGCTAGCTAGTGAGCAACGCACTTGGCGAGTCGTTTTGGTTGCAGCGACGACTGAATTATAGCTTCATAGCCGGTATGCATTTCATTATTAAATGAGAAGAACTTGTAGATTTAATTTGGTTTCAACTCTGGAGTTAACTAAAGTTCGAATTTAAATTAAAAACTTTGACCAGTATAGTATCTTGTTTTAGACCTCACGAAAATAGGTAAATTTCACTGAAATTCGGTCATTTCAGGCCAGGACACTGGTCTACCTTGGTAAACTCTCAGTCACGCAATGATGTGATACTCGTATGCTTTATGGTAGACCACACGATCATAATGTAGACGCCAGCGAAAGCGACCGCGCGTGACGTACATACCCGGCGGGCGACGACCACAACAATTACAACATCTGATGGGACTGGAGTATATTATGGCGCGTTAGAATCTTTGCTCCGAACAGAAAACTGTATCGGTGGCCTATATAAATAGGAGTATCTACGTATTGAAGTCGATCTTTGCCCTATAAATATGTTAGTCCGGTAACACCCAGAAACCCCGACACTAACAACACCAAGACAAGCTGATTGGCTTATTAATCATGAGCTCGACTAGAGTAATGGTTTGGGCTATGGCGTTCGCTCTGGCGTGCTTGGTGGCCATGCCGAGCACGCACACGGCACCACCCGCATAAGCGCACACTGCTGTTAATCCAGATCGGGGTGGTTCACTAGGAACCGACCGATTCACCAGGTTTCCTAAAAAACCGGCAGGTTCGAGCGGTTTTTACCGGTCTGATTGCATGGCCGGTTTTTAAAGCGAACCGAACTGTTATAGTTCCTGGTTCAGTCTTTTACCGGTTGGACCGCTGGTCCGGTCCGGTCCAAATAACTAGGGCCTCCAGTACTCCACCCTCCAGGGCCGCCCTAGCAGTATCGCCGTAGGTGAGATCGAAGCATGTTTGTGTAGGTAGCGTTTTTTTCTTAATCACGCAAGAGATTTGCACGTCTTTATATTACGACAACGACAACAACAACACTGGTGCATGATAAAATTTGTCAATGAGGCTCTGCACCCTAACATGACATCATAGATTAGACTACTCGCTGCATTAGACACCCTAAGTTTCTGGCGCCGGCTGAAACCCACTGTTGAGCCGTGATCTTGATCATCTGGGCGAGCGCATGGACTTCGGTGGCTGCGCCGCGAAAGCTTCTAGCGTTCCTTTCCTTCCAGGCCTCCCAAGCAATGAGCGCAAAGAGCGAGTCAGAGCCCTTCATGAGGTCCCCGCCCCCTCAATGCTCTCGCCAAACTTGCCACCAGTCGAGGATGGAACCGTCGAGCCGTGGCACATTCCAACTCAGGGCCGAAGCCGCCATGAACCAGAGTTGTCTAGTGAATGAGCATCCCACGACAATGTGATCAATTATCTCGGGCTCTTGGTCACAGAGCAGACAATTGTCGCGCGCCTCGAGCCCGTGCCACCTCCGACGGTCGGCCGTCCACTGCCTCCTCCGAATGGCTAACCATAGGAACACCTTGACTCGGAGGGGAGCCCAGATTTCCCAGATCAACAAGCACCTTGGGATTGGATGAGATCCGAGGTGCAACGCTTGGTAAGTAGATCACACGGAGAATCTCCTGTCGGATTGCCACCGCCAGACCATCTTGTCTGCCTCTTCTGTCAGCTCGATGCCGCTAACTGCGCGCCACACGCGGAGGTACTCGGGCGCCGCCAGGACTAGGATGCCGCCGGTGATGAGGTGCACCCACTGCCTGTTGTCCACAGCTTCGGCCACAGTGAGCGTGTTTATGGTGCGCCTGGGGACGAATTGAATTAGTGTGGGCACCAAAGCTCTCATGGACACCCTGTCGATCCAACTGTCCTGCCAAAACAGCGTGTCGCGCCCATTGCCGATGACCGTGAAGGTGGAGGCGCGAGAAAAGGCTCTGGCCTCCTTGGTCATTTTGAGGGAATCAGATCCGCTAACTTCACCTCAAACGACGTGTGGCTAACTTCACGAACATCAAACCGTCCGTTCTACATCCAACGATGAGACTCTCCACGCTTCCATCTAGCAGGCTAGTCCAGGCGTCCAGCCCATCGAAGCCCACCAGTCCACTACAGAGCACACGAATTCTCTCTTGAAAAAAATAAACAGAGCACACGGATCTCCCATGGCGACGAGCCGACGAGTCCGATGACTACGCCGGCGACTGGAATCAAATCCTCCGCCGCCGCCTTCCTCGTCGATGGACCTGAGGTTCCGCTATCTGCGAGGTCGCGCATCCATCTTCCTCGCCTCCTCTTCACCTCGTCACTCAGGCAGCGGCACTGCGGCAGGTGCCGGCGCTCCAGGCAGGTGCTTTTAGGCGGATTTCCTTGCTCGTCGCCAGGAAAGCTGCCGGCCGTTGGCCTGCCGCCCACGTTGTGCTTGCATTGTGTAGCAACTGTGCAGGACATTAGATATGTAAATTGTAACTGTGCTTCCCTGAATGTTGTGATGGCACTGGAATATAGAAAAGGCAATGCTGATTTTTGAAAGTTGAGCTATCAAGTGCGTATGAAGCTCTGGCTGAACTTTACAATTCACCCATAAAACCAAAAGCCTAACGTGAGCACATCGTTCATGAAACAAATCGGAGTTTACCAATCGACACTATAATAACAGGGAAATCGGAGTTCATACAATTTGGCTCTGGTTTGCTGCTTCCTATACAATCACAATTAGCTAGCACTTGTGCTTCCTATCTAAATTCCAGCACATGGACAAGATATGCAGGCCATGGTGACCACGGTGGCGAGGCACACGGACGCCGACTGCCACACCAGCCAGAGCGCGCCGGGCGCGAAGGGCGCCACGCGGAATTCCTTGGAGATGAACGCGTTCTCGGGACATGCGGCAGCAGCCCGGCTCTCGACGAACGCGTAGATGGGTTGGCAGAACACCTGGTCTGCACCGACAAGACGATGGCGGCGTTGGCGATGTCGACCAGCCAGAAGGGCTCGTAGAAGCCGAAACTCGTGGGGAGGTTGTCCGCCACGGCGTTACAGAAGGCGGCATACCCCATGCAGCCGCATAGCGCGTAGAACACCATGGTCGTGGCGATGCTGGCAAGTCGGGAACGTCCCCATGGCGCTCGGCTGCGGGACAAGCGGCGGGCAAGAACTTCGAGGAAGAAGGGGATGCCCTCAAGGCGTCTGGAGGCGCTCTTGAGGGTCTCGCTGTCGCATGACGAGGAAGATGGCGAGCGTCGAGGAAGACGACGGCGGTAGCGGCGACGGCGAAGTCAGCGTGGGATCCCGTCCGTCGTCACTGAATAGAGTTGGGTGATTTTTGCGTGCCTTGTGTGGGCTTAGATGGGCCACACCATATGTTGGGCTGCTGAAGCACGGTCGATCTCCTGCAGCCGTTGGATGGTAGTGGACGGTCCGATTTCGGCGACTGCAGCCATACGTCGCTGGCTGTGAAGTCAGCCGATCCGATTCCATTTTGAGGGGCAGCGCTGCCCAGGCCCTGTTGGAGTCGACCTTTTCCAGCCAAAGCCACCTCAAATGTTGTGGCCTCTAGTTTGAGGTCTGGGATCCCAAGCCTGCCGTGGTCACGTGTAGGTAGCGTTAAGTATATTGCAGGCGTTGAGTCTTTAGTTGTGTTACTATCCCGTTTCTCTGCAGCTGAGACTTGACACTCGTAACTTGTTAGCACAATTATAAACAAATATGCGAATTTTTTAAAAAATAAGCCTAAATAATTAATTAACACAGATTAATCCAAAATAGCATCACCAAAGAGGCTAGGAGCCTAGGACGACTGCCCGCTCCCTGTTTAGGTATTCTTTGGATAAATATGCCGATTCTCTCGATCCATATGGATTAAAGTGAAAATATACTAATTTTCTGCCTTGAATTGAAGGCGATCGCTATGTTACCACTTAGTATCAGACAAGGTGGAAGCCGAGACAGTCATGCACACCGCCAAAGCTCCCACCCATGTCCCCGAGCTACATCCACCAACTCATCCTGACTACCACCCAAGCACCTTTGTGGTGGCCAAAGCACTGAGCGTGCAGCTCCACATTCCGTGCAATGACATCCATGTCACGAGTCTCAGGCCAGGGGAGTTTGTTGTAGCTTTCCAGCTGCCCCCAGAACGCATCGACACCTGCTCGCCGCACGACTGCCAGGTCCCAGCGGTGGACTCCTCCGGCGAGCCGCGTACCGACAGCAGCCTCTTCATGGGCCATGACCCACTGGTGGACTACCACGGTGGGCAGAACCATGAGGACGCGCGAGGAGCTGCCTCGTGCATCAGAGGATTGGGAGCGTCGTCGTTCCCGGTCCCCAGTGCGGCGGGGACTCTGCGATTACGGTGACGAGCTCGGCCTCGACCCGATCGCGGAGGAGGTGCATCACATGGACTCCCCCAACGCCACTGGGAGGACCCTATGCCCCTGGAGGCCGCCACACCTTCGGGGCCGCCGACCGAACGGGCGTGCAGCTGGAGGCTTCGGAGAGGAGTGCGCCGCCTGTTTTGTAGCGGACATGGCGGTCACCAAGATGAACATTGACCTATCTGGTGACAGTTTGAGCCCCTTCCTACGGCAAAGTGGAGCTAGGCAACTGTCCGCGGGGAGGTTGGCAGCGACAACGAGGTAGAAGCGACGGAGGTGGAGACAACGGAGGTGGAGAAGGAAAGCGACGAGGTGAGCGCAGCAGCGGTTCCCTACCCAGGCCTCTTCTGCGCCATCAAGCCGGCGATCCTTGAGGTGCCGATCCCGGACCAGACTGCCCCTCGGCAGTGCAGGGAGAGGAAGAAGACTGCCTCAACGCGTTCCAGTACCCGCCTTGCTGCAAAGGCTTCCTCGGGGCCAGTGGCTACCAGGGCACAGCTCAAACTCATGAAGGAGCTAAGCTTCATTGACGATCCACAATAGCAGGTACCTGACGAAGTGGTGACTGAGTACGTTGACATGTACGGCGACGACCTCCCGGAGCAGGCTGTTAGAGCCATTCAGAAGGCGTCGAAGCTGGGAAATAAGAAGCTGATGAAGATGTTGGAGGCAGTTGTGCAGAAGGATTGTGCTTTGGAGTCGGAGGCTTGATTCTCCTGCAGATTTGTGTTTGTCTGTTGCTTGTGACAGTTTACCTATGTTAGCTACAGCAGTGCAAATGGCAGCCGGTCTTCAACCAGTAGAGTTAGGATCAGTTCAGTTCTGTGCTGAGTTAATGTTGCTGAGTAGAGATGATTTGCAGGGCAGCAGAAAAAAGTACCGCTCGGTGAGAGAAGCTTTGACAGACGGAAGCGCGAGCTTGACAGTTTGCTTCAGCCAAATTCTAGCTGCAGGCGACAAGAAGGTACACACTCTAGCTTCTCTAACTCTATGGAAAATCTGGAATTGGAGGAATGCGGTGATCTTCTGGGAAGAGAGGAAAACATTACAAGCTTTGTTGAAAGAGTTCAAAGACACGGCCCAACAACTGTCATTAGCTGATTGTAATTTCATTTTTCGTAGTTCAGTTGTAAACTTTGATAGTGAGTAGTCAGTTTGTTTCTTTTGGCCCAGTCCCAGCCTAGGCGGGTTCTGGGATGCGCTTCGCGCTTGTAAAATGACGATTGCTTCTCCTTCTTAATTTAACAAAAGCCGGGATACCGGATCTTTCAAAAAAAAAAATGCATATTTTGGATTCTACAAGAAGCTAGATACATAATGTGTTGCCATTGAATTATGCTTGACATTTACCGTATGTCTCATCCTACCCAATGCCACCGATCAGATGTCGATCATGTCTTACGAATGGAAAATACTCCGTTCTCTCTCTCGAATCTGGTCCTCGCTAACGAATGCAGAGTGGAGGCTTCTTCAGGGGTACACGCAGTACGCAACGCAGGCCCGCGCCTCAGCAGGGAAGGGTAGGAAGCGGCTGACGGCGCGTGGACAAGCCAGCCGGGACAGCCGGGATGGGTTGGTGGTAGGGATGAAAACAAAAATGATAATTTTTATTTTTAGAAGTCGTTTTCGAGTTTTTTTCCGATTTTCATGCCTAAACGGGAACAACAGTAGTAACCGAAAAAAATAAAAATGATAATGGAAAAAATAATAAAAACGAAAGCGAAAACAATTCTGCCCCCTTCCAACCATTTTCGAAGATTTCCATATTTAGTCGGTAATTTACCGTCAGTAATTACCAATTGTAAGTTTGCCTATCTCCAGATGCAAGCACATAAGGCTAGTTATTTTTTTTTTTTTGAAAGAAACTATACGTCAAGTATTCATCGGTATAGAAGGCAATCAGCCATTCAAATCACCATGACTATAGCAAATCAGCAATCACGGTTGGCTGATTATCACGTTCAACTTGATCGTTTATTTATGCTATTGTCAAGAACTGTGGTGTTGTTGCATTGTTCACCATTGTTTGAGACTAAGATGGTGTGAACTTTGTTGTTTTTGCTCGTGGTGTTGTCCGTGTGGCTTTATTTACTATTGTCGTGTGAGATTGGTCGAGCGAGTTATATGGCTCTTATGTTCTACGGTTTGACATGTTTATTATTTTTGTGGATACCATTCTCATCGATTTCGATCATTACAGTTGTATTTTCCGATCGACTATATCTTTTTCGAAATTACCGAATACCGGTGCCAGATTCGTTTCCGACAATACCCAGATCGATTTTATTCTCGACAAAAATATATGAAAATGAAAGTGATTTGGCCTCCTACCAATCATTTCCGACCGTTTTTATCCGAAGTTGGCGGCGGCCGGGCGAGCCGGACCGCGCGGTCGGCGTGACTGCGTCCCTTCGTTCGGGCGAACGCAAGGGGGTGCGGATGGTGGGGATGATGTGCGCCGAGTACGACGCCGCCGAGACGCACGGGCGCAGGGCGGTGGCTGCGCGCGAGGTGGAGAGCGCGATGAGCTCCTATATGCGTTCGCACCGCGAGGAGGAAGAGCGGCACCGCGGCGCGTGTCTCGTCTCTCGTGTGCAGGGCGTCACGCTCGTCGTGCTCACGTGACCGGGCAAGGCGCTGCCGCGTGCGGAGGCCACCATGTGCGCTTCGAGCGCCACGCAGACCGCTGTGGCCCGCGGGCGGCGCTCTCCTTCGTCACAGGGAGGGCTTTGTTCTAAGTTCGACGGAGAGGTAGCAGGACTTGGACATCTATACGCGTTTCTGGTATGTATACCGGCTGATAGTGGACCCATATGTACCGGAGACGTAGAAAATGGCATATATACAGGAGAGATATAATTGCAACGACGGTTCTTAAAACGGTAACGCTCCCCTTGGAGCGTCCCATGGTCCGATTTCACATTAATGGGCCACGACAAACAGCCCAACAGTGGACGGCTCGCCTTCTTTCCTTCCTGCAGCGAGCAGGTCCATATCCATCCCCGCACTATCAGTCTATCTCGACCCCGCCGCCGTCCTGCTCGCTTCTCCGCCGGGACATGGGTCTCTGTACCCTCGCGCCGACGAGCTCCTAGCACTCCCGTGTTCCCTCTCCTCTCGCCGCGCGCCGCAGCTCCCCGTGCTCCTCCGCCCGACTGCGCGCATAACGCTGTGCCTCTGCGTCGGTGGCCCGACGTCCTCGTGCAGAGAGCTCCCGCGACCTCACATCTACGCGTGAGGACGAGCGCAGCAACGACGGATTCCGGCGGGCGAGCAGCCCTCCCTCCTTTCCCCACTCTCAAATTTTCCCTGACCTTCATGGTCCATAGAGAGCACGACGGTGGCAAATTCCGGTGAGGTAGGTAGGTAATTTTGTGTATTTGAGCCTTCCTCCTCCTTCCTCTTCTCCTCCTCCTCCTCATCTAGATCTGAGTTATTTTCCTCTTCTTCCTTCTATTTCTCCTTTTTATCTGGATCCGAGGGATAGTGGTGGCTAGGTTTTTGAGCTGTGTTGCAATAGGCTTGGTTTGTTGTTGCAACAACCTTTATTTCTTTGTTGCATTAGGGTTTCCCGGATGTTGCATCTCACATTGTTTTTTTTTTTTGTTGTTGCAGCGGTATTGTTTTGTTGTTGCAACAAGCAACAATTTGTTGTTGCATTAGATTTTTTTGCGTCCTGTTTCATAAGTTGGGCACAAATGTTGCAATAATACTTTCTGAAATGTTTCAGTTGCTTCAACACCTTGTTGCAGTACCTGTCTTGATGTTGCAATAATAAGATTCATGGTGTGTTTCATCTACCTTCAGGCTGATGTTGCAGCGTTTTATCCGTTGTTGTTGCAATAATTTGTTCAGGGTGCTGGAGGGATAAATGGACGGGAGTGTTGTGGGGCAAGCGGATGAGAGTGCTGCAGTCATGGGAGCGATGGGGGCGGTGCGCAGCCAGATGCGGCGGTTGTAGGGATGGGCTGCCGGGGGCGCGGAGCTGGGGACGCACGCACCGCGAGCGAAACGGAGGGAGGCATTTTTTTCGGGAGCGTGCGAGGGACTGGGCGATTCCCTTCGTGGGCTCTAGCGGGGCCGCCCAAGCCCAGGCGCCGTGGGGACGTCCGAGCGCTAGGCATACCCTTCTTAAAATAGACGAATTGTAATGGTGTATCTTTAAACTTACGTAATTGTAATGGTATGGATCAAAACAACCCACGTAATAACCCATGTACATCCTAAGAAAGCAATATATTGGGCCCATAGTCATTATATTTTGTTTTTGTCATTTTCCATACCTACCAAACGATCACGATGAACTAGTGGGCTGATGCTGGTAGATTATATGTTCATGCAGACAGACTTCACCTAGACTTGACGGTTGACCAGGAGCATCACTGTTAGCTTAGGTTTCCAATAATCTATTCTTCAATACCCCATCCGTTCCAAATTATAAATCGCTTTGATTTTTTGGTTCATCCATTAAGTTACGTATGGATGAACCAAAAAAGTCAAAACATAGATGATATTATATTATTGTTGTGTATGGATGTTATTTTGGATTAATCTGTTAGCTTAGCTTTCCAATAATCTATTCTTCAATACATGATATTATTGTTGTAGCACGATATTATTTTTCAGATATGTAAAGAGTTGCTATAGCAGTATCCTCAATATATTTTCTCCAATAACTACAGTGACTATATGAAAGGTGGAATCCACATTTACGTTAGAAAAATGATGGCGAAAAGTAATACTCCCTCAGTACCAAAGTACTAAGTCGCATTGAATTTTTGGCGTATCCAATTTGCTACATTTGTCTAGATACATAGCAAATTAGATCTATCCAAAAATTCAATGCGACTTATATTTTGGAACGGAATGAGTAACTAAGATAAGCCTCATGCTACGAGGCAGATGCAATCCCTCTTTGTTTGAGTCGAGGTGAGAGAATATTAGTAGTCTTATCGGTGTTTCGAGAACCGGAGGGTCCTAAGCGACCGACTAGTGAGACGATTGCTGCGTGCTCCCCAAACCGGATGGTGTGCAAGAAAGACACAGGGGGTTTATCCTGGTTCAGGCACGGATGCCCTACGTCCAGCAGTTTGAGTGGCCTTGTATTATCTCGCACGGGGTGTAATCGTAGTAGGGGTTTACAAGCTAGAGAGGGAGAGAGGAGCCGGAGCTCCAAGTCTCGCGATGGTGGTGATTGAGGCGAGTGCCAATATCGCGGTGGAGAAGAAGAATAGTGCGAGCGAGTGTGCGTGTGTTTGCGCCGTGTCCCTCTCTCTAGGCCCTGGCCGTCCCCTTTTATAGTCTGAAAGGGAGGACTCAGGTTACATGAGTATGCTTTGTCTTATTCTATAAAATATATTCGTGGCCGCCTATCCGAGGGTGAGTCGATGCATGGTCGCTTTCCTTGTCAGTACGGTCGTCCTTGCCGCTATGGCCTCGGAGGGGGTGTTGACGCCGAGACTGCCCATCCGAGGCTCCATTCGACGGGGCGCCAGGCCTACTTCATCCTTGCTCTGCCAGCGCCGAGACCTGCAATCATAGGGCTTTGATGGGACATGGCGTAACCGCCATGTCCTCCCCGCCAAGACGGATGTCGGTCATGATGAAAATGGCGTAAGCTCCCGCTTTGCCCACTTCGCCACGGCGTCGCAAGAAAGCCCTGAATCGCCGGCCGTCATAGCGAGTCGTGGTCGACGGTCGTGGTCGGGCGGCGAGATTCGCGGTTGTGGCGCGGCGTAATGAGTGCTGGCTCCACCCATCCCGGGTGGGAGCGAATATCGCAAATCCGCCCGAGGGGGCGCGTGCGCTTGGCTCCGGGCGGGGACGGGAGTTGAGCCGAGGCCGGTGCTGGCCCGGTGTGCCGGGGTGATGCCCCGCTGTAGCGGCCAGGCTCAGGCAAGGCGGAGGCCTCGCCCGAGGACGGCTCCTGCCCCCGAGCCAGTCCCTTGTGGCCCCGGGATTCCCACCACCGGGGGCTGTCGTAGTCGGCCGGGCTATAGTTAGGCTAGATCCTAATTAACCCTTGGTTAGTGTGCTTATGCGACTTGCTTAGGGTACCCCTGATTAGGGGTACCAACAAGTCTAAAAAAGAGAAGTCCCATTGAAAACTACTGAAACAAGAAAAATATATAATTACCCTTGATATGGTAGTTTTATTATGGTAATAATAAAGATAGGCGCCTAAGGACCGGCGGACCGCTGGAAATGCTCCATACTTTCGTGATTCTCACAGCTTAATTTGGTTGTTTTTACCGCCCTCCCTCGACCCACGCATATACAAAGCAGAAGCCAAAGGGCCGCCGAACAATATGATCACACTCCTTGACTATAAGAGCCATGAGTGCATTGATGATGCATGAATAAATAAAGATCTCAGGCAGGTCGTGGTCGCCTCCCGAGTTCCGATCCCAAAAGCAAAGATGATGATAAGATGTCGACCCTGTCGAGTTAGGATGAATGCTCTGAGTAGTGGACGGAGACGACTACTCAAAATAAACTGGTGTGATCTGTTTTTCCATTGGTTTTGGGTAAGGTGATGTGTTTGTATGAAGTGGGCCATGGGGAAGCTTGGAGCCACAATGTGGGGACTTTGAGTACGTACGTATATGGATCTGCAGTTTGGTGGATTGGTATGTGGTGTGCCGAAGGCTGCCTGAGGTGATGCAATCGGCGGAGGATTGGACTGTCTCTGAGCTGCGGGTTGGGTCTGATTAGAGTTGTTGGAGGGTGGTTGGTTTGGCTGCATGTTCTGTATGCATCTCGGCTTGTAGGATGGCTAATTGTTGTTTGACCTCCGCTGCCTGCATTAAAGCTTGCAGTGCCCTTTGGTTTTCTGCGTAGGTTGCTGCCAATCTGTCCTTCACTTAACGGCTGTGTTCAGTATCTTGAAGTTCCCATCACATCGTTTGAATTTCCTATCACATCGAATTATTAAATGTACCAAAAGACGCATGTACGTAGTATGAAATGTAGGTAAACGAAATAACTAATTACACAGTTTGGATGTACTTTGCGAGACGAATCTTTTGAGCCTAGTTAGACCATGGTAGGACAATATTTACCACAAACAAACGAAAGGTGCTACAGTGCCAAATTCAGTACTACAGTATCAAATTCCAGGGTACTAAACACAGCCGTTGTGTAGTTTGCAGTTCGGTTTGCAGGCTAGTGGTTGATTGACAACAGGGGGCTCTTCCTCGTTGACTTGGGTTTCTGAATTGGTGGCGTACGTGTTGCGGGTGCTACGCCTAGGCCTTCCCCTGGTTGATGATTTTGCCGGTGCGCCGGCGCCGGAGGCTGCTGTTTTTCTTGCCATTATGGGTTTTGCTTGGCCTACACACGGTGAGCGCCAATATTGGAAAAGAGTTCCTAGCAAAGCGAAGGCGGACAATGGCCACAGCCAGGGCGGAGGCTTGGTTTGTATAAGTGATCACACAAGTGGGTCCACAACACATTTAGGGTTTCATTTACTCATGTGTCTCTCCTTACATGGTTTGCTCCCTCCTTTTACGTATGGTATTCTATAATTCTGCCCTATGATAGCTAAGGCATATCCCAGGAATATGCTCGATCGTACCTATAGATGAAAGCAACGTACCAAGCAGGTACAGCGTAAAGTATATTGCAGGTGCTAAGGGCCTGTTTGGATGTTATACTGGTACCAGACAACCTGGCCAAGCAGCACATCGGAGCCTAGGCCTCCAAAATCAGACGCCTGGGAAGGATGCCTGTGCCAGGCAAGTTTGTCAGTCCTCAATCCAAACAAGCCCTAAGTCTTCACTTGTGTTACCATCCCGTTTCTCTGCAGCAAGACTTGGCGCTCATATATAACCGGTTAGCACAACAAATAAAAGAATATATGTTAAAATTCTAAATAACTAATTAACACAGATTAATCCAAAATAGCATCACCAAAGAGACGACTGCCCGCTCTATGTGTTAGGCATTCTTTCGATATAAATATACCGATTCTCTCGATCCATATGGATTAGAGTGAAGGTGTACTAATTTTGTACCTTGAATAAGAAGGGGCGCGATCGCTATGTTATCAGACAAGGTGGAAGCCAAGAGAGCCATCATGACAAAATCATGACATACTCATTATATTTTGGTTTTGTCGTTTTCCATACCTACCAAACGATCACGATGAACTAGTGGGCTAATGCTAGTAAATTAATTATATATTCATGCCGACAGACTTCACCTAGACTTGACTAGGAGCATCTTTCTGTTAGCTTAGCTTTCCAATAATCTATTCTTCAATACATGATATTATTGTTGTAGCACAATATTATTTTTCAGATATTTAAAGAGTTGCTATAGCAGTATCCTCAATATATTTCCTCCAATAACTATATATATGAAAGGTGGAAATCCATATAGTTACGTTAGAAAAAAAAGATGGCCGAAAAGTAATATAACTAAGATAAGCCTCATGCTATGAGGAAGACGAAACCCTCTTTAATTTGTTTGAGTTGAGGTGAGAAATATTAGTAGCCTTCTAAAAAAGAAGTCCCATTGAAAATTATTGAAGCAAGAAAAAGATATAATTATCCCTAATATGATAGTTTTATGCTAATAATATAATAAAGAGAGGCACCGAAGGACCGGCGGACCTCAGTGCTCTATACTTTCGCGATCCTCACTCCTGGTCGTTTTTACCACCTTTGTGCGGGTGCGCACACGTCTACAAAGCGCCGGTGATCTCATAAAGGACATAATCTTAAAAAAAAATCACAAAGGACGTGATCTGATCATAGTTGTAGGTAGTTGTAGGTTTGTTTGCGTATGAGTGGTGTGAGTGTGGTGTGGTGTGTGGGGTTGGTGTGAGTTTGTACATGAACAGATTCTACAGCTGTTCCCAGTTGAGAGGCGTCAAAAAAAATGGAAACCAGCTAAAGGCCGTCGAATAATATGATCACACTCCTTTTTTCTGTGAGAGCCATGATTGCATTGATGATGCATGAATAAAGATCTCAGGCAGGTCGTGGTCGCCTCCCGAGTCCCGATCCCAAAAGCAAAGATCATGATGATGTTAGAAATTCCTCAATTAGAGAGTTGATACACTCATATTAGTATATATGGGCATTGGAAGCTACCTTATATGCCACGAAGGTTTCATTACCTGTAATGACCGATGAAGAGCTAACTCCCCTCAAATACTTGTCTCTCTTCTGTGTTGTTCTTGAGGATTGAAAGAGGGAGACTGAATCTATTTGCAACTTCTACACGCCTATTTTTAGGATCGGGAACAAGAAAGTGGATGTGGTAATCCGTGAATAGGCTTATTCTTAACACGTTATCGTTCCTCTTCCAATTGAGCGAGTCGTTCTTGGTTGTTGAATTTTAGATCGATTGTATTTTTGTTGCTAATCACAAATTGATCTCTTGTTTCGATCTGTTGTTTACGCGCGACTCATTCCTTCCGTCGAAGCGCCATACAATCTAAACAAGGCGAGACACGCGCCCTAAATCCCTAATCTCGTTGCTTGTTTGCGCAAAACTTTGCTACCCAAATCAATTCGATTCCGAGCTTCGCCCTCGGGTTACACGTATCAAAAGGACCATCACATCATCAATAATAGGGTTATTTGAATTCGATGCCATTGCAATTTTTAAAGTTTGGAGATGTGTCGTTACAATTCATCTATTCTGAAGAGCGACATTACAATTTTTCATTTCTTTGAAAGATGCCACTCTATACGTCTTTGTGAGCTTGGGCTAGGTGCAGCGTATAGTATGGACGGTATTGCCCTCAACTACTTTCCTCGCCCTAGTCAGCGACTTGTGGGTCCGACTCGTCATCCCCTTCCTCTGGTCTTAACGATGGTGGTTCTCCCATCGCCGCCCCACTACCGTGGCCTCACCTCCTCGCTCGCCGGCGACTATAGGAACAGCAGGCTCCCAGCAGCTGAGGCACCTGCCCGCTCGGCTGCAGCAGCCGCATGCAGCCATCGGGATCGGAAGTGTGTCCTCGCCGGATCGAGCACCCGCGCTGCCATGGCGGCACAAAACTCCCAGCGTGACCATGGTGGGGGAGGCGCACGCGCGCCAACACCTAAGCGCGAGCACGCGAGCAGTCAACGCCGCTGCGGCCGCGGGCACGCGAAGCGAGCGGCAAGCGCGGCAGCCCCGCGTGCGCGTGCGTGGCGGCCGCCGCCCGCGGCGCGGCGGCCAGCGAGCGGAACGCCGCGGCGACCCACCGCGGCGCGCGAGCGAGCACATGAGCACACGAGCGATTCTGCTGCCGCGTGCGTGGAGCACGAAGCGAGCCGCCGCCGCGTCTTGTGGCGCCGAGCGAGCACGTGTGCACGAAAAACGCCGCCGCCGAGGAGCAGCGGCGTGCGATTGAGCAACAACCGGCTCGGGTGGGCCTCCGCACCACCACCATGGGCACTCGCGAGCGAGCAACTAGATGGGGAAGAAAGGTGTCGGCCATGGCGGGATGGCGGGTAGGAGGAGTAAGGGGATGACGAGTCGGGCCCACAAGTAAGTGACTAGTGTGAGGGAAGCGAGTTGAGGGCAATATCGTCCATACTAAAATACTTGAGTCCGTTTTCGCTGTAGCCGGGCCCAAGACTCCTAAAGATGTAATACGCTGCAGCTGGGCCCAAGACTCCTAAGACTGTCCCCACCGCTCTCCTCTATCCACACTTGGAGTAACACATGGCGTAAGATCATGCTGCAGCGCGGCACTGGATATTGGCACCTCATCGGGCATCCCCGCCTTCATCCGGGAAATCTAGCGGAGTAGCGGGTGTACGCTACGCCCACGCCGGCCCCCACCTGCAACCGATTCAGTCAGAGAGAGAAGGGGACGGGGAGAGAGAGGACGCCGCCCGCCCAGCCGCCGCACCACCGGCCGTACGCGTGCTCGTCGGGGAGGAGGTGGAGGTGGAGCGGCTCCAGCAAAGGAGCCGAGGGACGTGGTGCGGCTTCTCCATCTCGACGACCAACACCTCCGACACCAGCCCGCAGCCCCGCGCGGCGGAGGTCGGGCTTCCCGAGCGTGTCGACGGCGAGGGTGCGCAGGTCCACCGCCCGCGGCGCCTCCAACCCATACCCAGTCCGCAGCTTGGCCGCGTCGTCGCGGATGCCGACACCGACAGCCGTGCTGGTCCAGCGCGTGGCAGAACTCGCGACGGGCGGCGCGCGCAGGACCTCGCGGCCCGCGACGGCGGCGGGCGGGGCGTGGCCGCTGCTCCTTCTCGCCTTGCCGCCGTCGAGGAGGCCCGCTACAGGCATCTGGAGCTCGTCGCCGGGAGGTGGAAGGGGCCAGCTCGGGGGATCTGTTGCCGCACAGAGGACCGGCGCCGCTCGCGTGCCTGCTCTCCCGCCTCCCCCGTCATTCTTGAGCCCTCCCCGCCGAGCTCCGATGCGGACACGTGGCGGCTCCGATGTCGAGGAGGCCGCGCCTCCACCGGATGCCGCCGAGCCGCGCCCCGAGATCCGCCGGCTTGGGGGCACACACTGCTCTGGGGCCGCGCCGCGCGCCACGGCGCCTTGAGGAGACTGGGCTGCGCGACTGGCGAGCGTGCAGGCTACTGGTAGAGCTGCCTCCGCCGGCCACGCTCGGAGAGAGTTGCCTCCACCAGCCACGCGCGAGCACGGCGAGTTCTCTGTTCTGCCGGTGAAAGGAGAGAGAGAATGGGAGGGAGAGAGATGATGGGAAGAGTGTGTATGACGTATGGGCCCCACCAATTTGTAGTTGGGATGGAGGATGATATAGAATATGGATGGATGCAGGAAAACTGAATATAAAAGGGAGAATCTTGATGACCAGGACAGAATATTTTTTTTAAAAGATGCATTTAAAAGAACACGAGTGCAGATAACCTAAAGACGTATAGAATGACATCTTTTAAAGAGAGAAAAAAATTGTAATGGTGCTCTTCAGAATAGAATAGTAATGACACTTCTCCAAATTTTTAAAATTGCAATGGCATCAGTTCTAACCCTCAATAATATGGCCCTTGCCCAACTAGGCAAGTTTCTGTTAGAAATCACGTTCTCTTGAGTCACACACAAGACACTGGATTGAGATGTAGAGAAGTAAGGAGTTCTTTATGTATTTCACTTTTCACTTTTCATTGTATTACATCAGCTCAAAATGACTCCCTTTTATAGAGGAGTGCTCAGAATAGATACAAACTGTTACAGTATGTGAACGACTCATTGACATTCTCCTCCTCTTCATTAATTTGGCTACCATTTAAAGTCTTCCTATACCGTAGCTGGTACTTTGTAAAGACTTTGATTCTCAACAGTTTCTCCCTTTTTGCTTCCTCACCAAAAACAGAGAGGACCTACTCTAAAAAAAAACGGAGAGGACCATCCAAGCAGAGGTTAGCGGTAACAGAGCACCGGACCCGGAGCCCTGGCCCAGCGGCGGCTTGCGCGCGGTGTCTCGGCAGCAGTTCTCTTGCGGCGGACCAGCGTGGTGGACGAGAAGCTTCTTGCGTAGGGCATCCCGACGGCGGCCACAGCACAAAAAGCGAGGCTGGAACAAGCTGCTGCGTCCTTGCCGAACTCTGGGTAACAGAGGATTTACAGCACAACGAGGAGTGCAAGGCTAGATAGTGTCTTCACGTGTAGAAATCGAAATCGTTCTAGAAGAAACAAAACTAGATGATCCGAACTGTTGGTAACAGAGGATCTACAGCACAACGAGTGTCTTCACGTGTAGAAATCGAAATCGTTCAAGAAGAAACAAAACTACTGATTCGCGCTGTTGGAGCCCCGAGCCACCTGCACAAACATGTTGGGTTCGCGCTGTCACAGGCTAGCCGTCTGTGCTGTCTCGGCGATGCGCCAGCGACCGCGTACGTACGCCGGATGAGTGTAACACAAACCTTCCCTGTATTTCTCACTGATTTAGTCCAGGCGCTGGTACAGTACCTAAAGCTCTGGGATGGACTCACAGAAGTACAGTAAACTTGATGAAAGGGGTGGTTGATAAGCTCATTTGGCGCTGCTCTCCGGGTTGGGAGTTGTTCAGCTCCAAGTACAGCTCTTCATACTTAGCTTTCGAATTGGGAGATGATGGAATGCTCTAGCAAGTTTCTTAATAGGAATTAGGAAGATCGTTTCCAGTCGATCAGTGTGGAACCAGGAACATGCAGATCACGACTTAAAGAGTCATGTACTCACTTGTGGACCTGTGAAGTCCATGGAATAGGGGGCAATAAGTGTCCAGTACGTCTGGACCGCAGAGAGAGTCTAACTCGAGACAGCCATACGTTGTCCCGAAATTTGATTGTTCCGGGACAGGAGTATCTACGCGTCCATGTATCGGTGTGGCCTTTAAATATGCGTGCCTAGTCCAGGAACCTAAACCCCGACACTTCACACGACGCACAGACAAGCTCAATGGCTTTAATCATGAGCTCCAGTAGAGTGATAGTTTGCGCCATGGCGTTCGCTCTGGTGTGCTTGGCGGCCTTGCCGCCCACATCCACAGCCTTGGGTGATGATGGAGGGCTACTTAATATCCCGTCCAATGCCTCCATAGCTCACTGCCCCTCCAGCTGCGGGGGCGTCGACATCTCCTACCCCTTCGGCATAGGGGCTGGCTGCTTCCGACAAGGCTTCGAGCTTACTTGCAACCACACCACTCGACCTCCAAAGTTGTTCGTCGGTAACAGCACAACTCAAGTTACTCGACATGGATGGTAACAAAGTTTACATCCCTGCTATGTTCTTCAATAGTACTAGCTTGGAAGAATCTGGTATGAACAACTACAATATATCTTGGGATGCCCCCTCTAAGGGTATTACTATCTACGGTTACAATACTTTCTTCTTCCTTGGCTGCGATTTCGATGTTGATTTATTTGACTCTGTGAGAAAACCCATTGGCACCTGCAAGAGTAAGTGCCACGGCGAGGTATTGCCGAATCAAGGGCCTTGCAATGGGTTTGGTTGTTGTTCCATCATTCTACAAAACGACATCTCAGGCTTTCATGGAGTAATTACTCGAACTGGTAATATGGCAGCACAGTCAGATCCTGTGCACCCGGCATCATGGCTTTCATGTTGGGGATGGAGAATATTACGCACAGAATGCGACTGGTCTTTTCTCAAGTTGGACAAATGCAAGCAAGATTTATGACGCAATACTTCAGTTTGCCATCATGGACCAACCAAGCTGTGAAAGCGCGCAAATGAACAACGCAAGTTATGCCTGTGCCACCGACAGCTATTGCAAAAAGAGTCATATGGAGGCTACAGCTGCCTCTGCCACAACGATTATTACGCAGCCAATGCTTACCTTTCCGATGGATGCATACCAGGTGCTCCCTGCTTGCTTTTATGTTAAAAAAATGAAAATATTATCGTTTTATCTTGTGTCCTAACTATATCAATCTACTGTTATGAAGCAGATTACAACCCCAATACCGTAGTTGACACCTGAAAATGGAAAGAAAAATAACAAATTGACATACTCTAACCAAGTTATAATTTGTAGTTAAATCAGACTAGGCAGATTTAGACAGAAGATCCCTTTTCATCAGCTTGTTATGCAAGTATTTGATGAAATATTATGCAATATATATATGAATAATAAAATAATTTTCTACAGATATCGATGAATGTTTACAGCCAAACTCCTGCAACGGTACATGCATAAACATGCGTGGACACGATATATGCACACCGTGCTCTCATACCCAAGAATTTGATTTCATCAAGAGGCGGTGTGTTACATCAGCCAAGCAACGGAATCTTCTTTTTCGGTAAGTCATAGCAAAGGACTCCAAATTATACTGTGTAAACGTCAACATGATTTCATAATAACAGCAAATGCATACAGGTATCGCAATTGGAACCAGCTGTGGCCTTGGATCCATATTCATTGCATTGGGTATAATGGTAGTTGTCAATAAGTGGAAAAAAGGCATCCAAAGTAGAATCCGACGAGCATACTTCAAGAAAAATCAAGGTCTATTATTGGAGCAATTGATCTCGGATGAAAGTGCTACAAGCAAAACAAAGATATTCTCATTGGGGAACTAGAGGAGGCGACCAACAACTTTGATGCTACTCGTATTCTTGGTCGTGGAGGACATGGAACAGTTTATAAAGGGATTTTGTCGGACCAACGTGTGGTGGCCATAAAAAGAAGTCCAAAATAGTGGAGCAAATTGAGATAGACCAATTTATCAATGAGGTTGTGATTTTGTCTCAAATCATTCACCGTAATGTGGTGAAACTATTTGGTTGCTGCCTAGAAGATGAGGTGCCTTTGCTTGTCTATGAGTTCATTTCAAATAGAACTCTATATGAACTTCTTCACACAGATACTTCAATAAAATGCTTGCTTTCATGGGATGATCGCATAAGGATTGCAGTGGGAGCAGCCGGGGCTCTCGCTTATCTACACTTTCAGCCTACAATACCAATTTTTTCACAGAGATGTAAAGTCTTCAAATATACTCTTGGATGACAACTTCACCACAAAGGTTTCAGATTTTGGTGCTTCAAGATCTCTTTCACTTGATGAGACCCATGTGGTGACAATTGTTCAAGGAACATTTGGTTACTTGGATCAGTATTATCATACCGGTCAACTAACGGAGAAGAGTGATGTATACAGCTTTGGAGTAATACTAGCGGAACTGTTGACAAGAAAGAAGCCAATTTTTATTAATGATTTAGGTGCAAAGCAAAGCTTGTCCCATTTCTTCGTTGAAGGACTTCACCAAGGGTCTCTTCTTGAAATAGTGGATCCACAAGTTATGGAAGAGGCAGACCAGGAAGAGATTAGTGAAATTGCCTTACTTACAGAAGCATGCTTAAGGGTCAAAGGAGGAGAGAGACCATCTATGAAAGAAGTAGACATGAGGCTGCAATTCTTAAGAACAATGAGGCTGAGAAAAATACATCATTTACCAAAAAAAGATGGAGATATTGAGCCTTTGCTTTGTGGAAAATCGAAGAACTCACTTGAAGATATGGATCTTATTAATGCTTCACATATACCACCTCAAGAGACAACGAGATGCTACAGTTTAGAGCAAGAATTTGTATCTTCGTTTAAGCGACGCTAAAGACATTAGGGTAAGACTATAGAAGACTTGCTTATATACTGCTGCATCTTACATTTAGTTATGTATCTTTGGATGAGATTGCATAACACAGATTTATTTTATATGTAATATGCACAATGTATTATAGACCAGATCTAGCTTGTATCCCATATGATGGCTTGTATCCCTTCTATATATTTATGTATTGTAGATGCATATAGGATACTACATCAAGTCCCCAGTATTAAAGTTAAGGTTCTATAAGAACATAATTGTGGTTGTCGACAAGTCTATTGATAATTTGATATCAATTGTACATATTTTCAAGCGCAACTTGTTGCTGCACTTTTTGCCATGATCAGGGTAGCACATGATTCCAGTAGGCATCAGACTAATGTGAATTGACGACACTAATGAGAACAGAAAGATATGGCAAACTCACTCTTCCCTTCAATGTCCTTTCATGAAATTATCGTAGCACGACCAACATGTGTATTGAACACGAACATCATAGCTGCATTTGCGCGAGAGACGAAAGTATGTATAGCTCCATCCTACAGATGCAACCGATCCGCAATATGGAAAATCTGAATTAGCTTGTCGCATTTTAGACTCATATAAAACTTACGTAAGTGTGAGCGTGTGTGGATCATCCGTACAATATTTTGTACCAACTATCGGTATTACATACATGAAGCAATACGTTCCGTTGAAATGACCATGGCGCAAGGGAGCTTACCAATTCAAGGAGGCAACAGTAGCCAAGGCCACGGGGGCGCCTCAACGGGGTGCTCGTGCTGAGAGCCATGGAGGAGAGAGGAGGGGAATCCCGAGCCCGGGGTGAGCAGTGGAGCAGGCCCCGCGCATCCTGTTCCGCTTGCTCTACTGACTGGCGAGTAACGAACCTATCAACAGCAAAGCGCGGCGGCGCTCGGCAGCGTAGTATTGGTTGGCTTGGCGAAGGAATTGTTGGGCCTCAAAAGGATTTTCTTCGGTGGGCCAAGGCAGTGCTTGCGTAAATATGGCCCAAAAACTGCTGTCAGCAGCATGGAGCAAGGACGATTTACACGGCATGCATCTAGCTAGCCAGCGTGCTCACCGCGCTTGGGCCTCATGTCACCAGCCAATAACTACTTCCAGTGTTGTCGGGTCTTTGCCTTGATTTGCCAGCTGGTTTTTCCTTAAGAAAGTCACTGGATCACCAAACAGAGTTGGGATAGAACCGAGAAACAGAGTTTAGTTAGGAAGCACAACAAATGGGATTGGGAACAAGACAGAGTTTTTTTTTCTTGACGCAATCACCGGGGGGTCGATCGACCCCGCCTGAATTTTTCTCCATTGATTCCGGCAAACCGGTGATGGACGGTGGAAGTGCACCGACTTGTTTTGGGGGGTACAAGGCACATGGCCTAAAGAGTTACACCACAAGGAGGGGGAGAGCAATTACATTGAAAATAAAAGACACCATGCATCAGAGGCAGCCCTAAGTCGGCGGGGGAATCGGTGGCGCCACAGTCTACAGTCTTGTTTGCAGGCAACGAGCAAACGTTCCAAGCTCGGGGCTTCGTTCTGGAAAACAACCCCGTTGCGGTGCTTCTAGAGGTGCCAGCAACATAGGAGAACGAACGTCGGGAGCGCCGGGCGGGGGACCGTGGTGGCGGCTGAATTCCCAAAGGCAGCAAGAGTTGGGGACGAGCGGCATCCATCCCCAGCTTCGCCCGAAAGGCAGTGGCAAAGGGACAATCCCTGATCAGGTGATCCTCAGTTTCGACGGCGTTGCGGCAGATGGGGCAGGGTGTCATCATCAACAACATTTTTCTTGATGAGGTTGGCGCGGCATTGTAGTCTGTTCAAGAGCAGGAGCCATCCGAAGAACTTAGCCTTTGGCGGAGCGTGGCTGCGCCACACAAACTTGTACCCAGGGACCACGGTACCGGTGCTTATTGAGGTTTTGTAGATCTTCCCATTGTCCAAGGTGCCATTGCGCTTCTCAAATACGCTGAGCCGGGCATCAGGTTCGTCTGTCAGGGTGACCGGCTCCAGCATTGCCCGGAGGGCGCAGAGGTCCAGGGAGGCCGCGGCCGTCAGTCGTGGTACCAAGTTGCTCCGTAGCCCGGAACGCAGCACAGAGCGGACGGTGGCTGCGGTGTTGGAGCTGTGGGAGAAGAGTGCCGGGAAGAGCATCGAGATCGGTTGGTCCGAGAGCCACCTATCTTCCCAGAACGAGGTCGAGCTCCCGTCACCCACACGGGCGGAGGTGATGCAGCGGTAGGCCGGCAGGATGGAGTGGAGGGAGTCCCAGTGCGCGCTCTCGAGTCCGGTCATGGAGGCGAGGTGGACTCTCTGTCGTACCCAGTGAGCCCGGGAGGACTCGCCGGGGTTGTGGCCGGTGGAGGAGCTTGAGGAGGAGGGTGGAGTTCACAACAGCAAGACTTTTGATGCCCAGGCCGCCTTCAGACCGGGGCTTCTGAGCTGTTTCCCACGCGACGAGGCACGACGCACCTTTGGTTTTAGCTTTGCCAGACCAGAGAAAAGCGCACTGCATGCTCTCGAGAGTACTGATGATGCCGGGCGGCAAGGCCACCGCTGCCATGATGTGGGTGACCATGCCGTCTAGCACTGAGTTGATGAGAACCGATCTGCCGACCTTATTCAGAAGTGACGACTACCAACCAGAGAGTTTGCGGTCCACTTTGGCGATCATTGGGGCGAAGGCTTGGAGGTTCAGCTTCAAGTTTGACAACGGCAGCCCCAAGTAGGTTTGAGGGAAGCCCGCTCGTTGACACCCAAGGACCTGCAGCATCGGCGACAAGAGAGCTTCATCGACATGCATGGAAACCACTGTACTCTTTGAGAAGTTGATGTGCAGTCCGGTGGCATCAGCGAAGTCATCCAGGATGGTATTGAGGCACTTCACATCATCCTGGTCGGCCCGGAGCAGTATGAGCGTGTCATCAGCATACTGCATGGTCGGGCAAGGTTCATCTACCAGGGGGTGCCGCACCGAGCCCGCACTTTTGATGCACCTCTGAAGGACGTCCACGATCAGCAAGAATAGGTAGGGGGAGAGGGGGTCTCCCTGTCGTAGCCCGCGCTTGCAGCTGAACCAGGGGCCAGGGCACCCGTTAACCACCACTACCGATCGTGAGGAGACTAGCAGCCGTTGCATCCAACCACACCAGGACTGAGCGAAACCACGAGCTTTGAGGACCGCTAGCAGGCTGCTCCAGGAGACAGAATCAAATGCCTTGGAGAAGTCAAGCTTCAAGACTAGGGTCGGCATCTTCCTTCGATGGCAGCATTGGACAAGCTCGGTGGCATAGATGAAGTTTTCTGAGATTGACCGCCCCTTCAAGAACCCTGTTTGGTCGATGTCTATCAGCCACTGAATCTGCTGCTGCAATCTCGTTGTGAGGATCTTGGAGATAATTTTCACAGAGCAGTTTTGCAGCGAGATTGGCCGGAAGTCACTGGGAGACGTTGCACCTTCTTTCTTGGGCAGGAGCACGACGTGTGCTCTGTTGATCGGGCTCAGGTCCACACTGCCGGAGTGAAAAGCAAACAACAGCTCCATGATGGCCGGGCAAACGGAGTCCCAAGTAGCTGAGTACGAGGCGGGGCCAAAGCCGTCGGGGCCCGGTGCGCTGTTGATGTTCATTGCGCGCACCGCCCGGGCAGCCTCAGCGGCTGTGAACGGGGCTTCAAGGCCAGCAGCGTCGACCGTCGGCGATGAGCTGTAGATGTCGCGCACATCAAACCGCCACTGGGTCGGCCGCTCACACCCCAGCAGCGAGGTGTAGAAGCTTGTTAGGGCAGCAACTTTGGCGGCGTGGGCCACTAGTGGGATGCCATCGACCACGATCGTTTGGATCTGGCACTGGCGGCGGTGGACCGTGGCGCGTGCGTGGAAGAAGCTTGTGTTGGCGTCCCCCTCCTTGATGGCGTGGCACTTCCCTCGTTGCTTCCACCGCGCTGCTCGTTGGGTGATGAACAGCGAGGCAGCAGCTTGGCAACGCTCCCGGAGGCAGCGTTCTCTTGGGGTCAAAAGGCGAAACTCCTCGAAAAGATCAAGCAGCAGGGCCACAAAAGTACAGTTTTTAAGGAAATGAGGAGAGCGAGACTTACGCGACCAAGTTTTTGAAGCGGTCCTTACCATTTTGATCCGAGCAGCCAGAGCTTTAGTAGGGTCGCCACGCACAGGGAGGGCGTTCCAGGAGGGGAGGACAGAGGGGAGGTAGTCGGGGTGGAGGAGCCAGCACCGTTCGAAGCGAAAGATGTTGGATTTGGGGAAGGAGGAGTCGATGGAGACAAGGAGAGGGACGTGATCGGAGGTAGCACGGTGGACAGAGGCGAGGGAGGAGTTGGGGAAGGAGGCGTTAAAGGCGGTGTTAATGAACGCGCGGTCGATGCGGGTGAGGGTGGGCGAGTCTCTACCGCTGCTCCAAGTGAAGGAGCGGTCAAGTAGAGGGAGCTCGATGAGGCTAGAGGTTTGGATAGCAGCGTTGAACAGGGAGGCGAGGTGATGGTTGAAGTTCCCATTATTTTTGTCGCCCGGGTCCCTAGTGAGGTTGAAGTCACCAAGGACAAGCCACGGAGAGGAGAAGGAGGCAGCGATGGTGTTGAGTTCTGAGAAGAAGGCGGGTGTGTGTGTGTGGTCAGAGGGGCCATAGACATTGGTGACGGTGAAGGAGAGTTCGGTGGTGGTGGATTGTGTTGAATCTGGGGTTCTCAACACGGGATCGGGTCTCCACACAGGCGGAGCCCTGGGGGAGAATTGCGCGAGTGATGGAACCAAGTATACGAATGCTCAATAATAAATGCCCATAATTGGTATTCACCAACCAACCATATGGGGAGGTCACCCCCTATTTATAGTTTTTCAATTACCTAGGAATACAAGATTACAAGTTTGCCCTTCAATATTCCTAGCATATTCCCCCTTTCCAAACTCGGCTGGGGGCCTTCTTGTACTTGCGCTCCTCGTAAATTAAACCCCCTTGAAGGGCCCTCGCCGGGTTGGCCTAGGTCCGTTGGATTTGGACCTCCGCCGATCCTCTCTTGGGTGCCGGCTCGAGTCTCAAGCGAAGGTGGCGACCTTCTTTTTGCCTCCGTTGCGGCGGGCGAGGCCTTTGGCTTCCGGGCGCCATCCGGTGCGAAGGTGGCGACCTTCGCGCGCCTTAGCCACAGCAGGTGAGACCTCCGACCAGCCCATGTGGCGGAGGTTCCCAGCGTCGGGTTCTTTCCCTGAAAATCAGAGATGGGACAAGAACAAAACCCTGCACTTTTAGCGAAGGTTGTCGTGTACATGGTGATCTGAACACCTCCTCCGCTAGCCCATGTGGCGGAGGTTCCCGGCGTCGGGTTCTTTCCCTGAAAAACAGAGGACAAGAGCAAAACCCTGCCTTTGTTAGCGAAGGTCGTCGTGTACACTTGGTGGTCCGAACACCTCCGCCTTCTTGCCGGGATCCATGTCCCAACAGTTCCCCCCCCATGAGGGCGAACGGTCAGGGCGGAGGCGTACCTTCGTTCTCAACATACTGCGGTAATGGCGGAGGTGTTGAGGGCTCCTTCCCCCCCTGGTACGCGTTTGCATTGGACCTTCGCCTGGTGGAGTTTGAAGCGTCGCGGTTTCAACGGACAAAAAGGCACGCCTTTTGAGGTTGATGTGACCGTTTTCTGCCCGTTTGTCGCGCCTGTTCATTTTGGGATGCGGAGGGTCGCCCGGGCGACTATATAAAGGGACCTCCTCCCCCGGGGCGAAGGGTACCCTAGCCATCGCTTTCGTGGCCTGTTCTATTTGCTCTCTTCCGCTTTCCTTGCTGCCTCGGGCGCTTGTGCTTTTGCGTGCCTTCGCTTGCCTTGCTAGTTTGTTTAGGTGCATGCGCGCTTGCTCTTGTCCGTTTAGCGTAAGGGGCCGCTTCCCCCGTTTTGAGTTCTACGGGCCATACGCGGAGCTTCTCCCGTATCGCTCCAGCCAGTTTGCAAGTCTCTACGAGAATTGCATGCTGGACGCCGCTCGTGCTCAGGATCTAGAGGAGACTCTGTCCGATGTCGAAGCTTCCGTGGGCGACCCGATGGCGCGTGAGGATGTGGATCTTACTTACGAGCTGGGCCCGTCGAAGATGACCCAAGCGATGCTTGACAACCTCCGCCAGAAGGGTCAGATAGCCACCGACTATGAGGTGGAGTTCCCTAGGAGGGAGGCGGTGCCCCTACTGCCGGAGCCCCAAGAAGAGTGGGGAATTGTTTTCAAGGATTTCTTCACGTGCGGTCTTCGCTTGCCCTACTTGCCATTTCTGCATCAAGTTGTGGAGTCTTTCAACGTTCAAATTCATCAGCTTACCCCCCACGCGTTCCTCGCGGTGGCGAAGTTCGTGTGGGCTTGTGAGTCTTATGGTGGGAAACCGGAGATCAACAACTTCTGCGAGTTTTATGAGCTGCACAAGCAGCCGAAGGTCCGGAAGATGGCGGACGGTAGTGAGAAGAAGCTGCAGTACGGGTGCTGCACGTTCAGCCCGCGTCGCCACCAGGGTGGGGAGAAAACGGAGCTCTCCTACGCCCAGAAGAACAAGTGGGAGCCAGGTTGGATGGAATACTAGTTCTATGCCCGCTCGAGCCGGACGGAGAGGACGGTTGATGGGGTGAAGATGGATCGCTTCGCCTTCGCGTCGACTCTCACTCCGGTCGACATCGTTTCGAAGCCTGATCTGAATGACCGGATGTCGGAGAAGAGGACGAAGTGTCACGAAGCTTTCCTCTTGGCCTGCCGGTACTCCGGCCGCGATTTGATTGAGGAGATCTGCGCGGCGAAATCCTCGCCTTTGTCTAAGGACAAGGCAGAGTTTATCGTGGAGAGGATCAATCTCCCAGTTTTTGGGCTGGCGGAGATGGTGCCCTGCCCGCGTCTTAGAGTGCAGCTTCCTGAAGGTGTCAGCGCGGACGCCTTTGTCATGACCGTCGAAATGGAAGCACAGGACCTTCTTGGCCCGATTGGGACCAAGGAGTTCCTGGTGCGGAGGTCACAGGCGGGGAACATGCCCCGGCTGAACCGCGTCTTCGAGGAGATTTGCGTCACCTACGGCCCGCACAAGGTGCCGGGTCGCGTGCTCGTGGACATCGAGAGGCGTGAAGCGGAGGAGGCCGCTAAGCTGGAGAAGGCTGCGTCGGCCGTCCCGCGCCCTGGTGACAAAAAGAAAGGCGCCTCCGGTTACCCGCGAAAAATCCAAGAAGAGCAAGCTTGCGGATGAGGGGGCCTCCGCCCGCAAGTGCGCCGCATCGGTGTTGGCCACGGCCAAAGAGGAGGCCAAAAAGAAAAAACAAATGAGCCGGAAGCAGGTCGTGCGGAGGGGGACTCCTCCCGCGGCCTTGGCTGGCGATGAAGCCGGTGGTAGCGCTGCCTCCGCTGCAGGCTCCTCCACCGGTGTTGCGGCGCTTACTGGCGGAGGTGGCGCCAGCTCGGTGTTGAGAATTGGCCAGGATTCTCCCACTGTTGCCACTTGTAAGCGGGCTTTTGACGGTGGAGCTGCCTCGGAGATTTCCATGGCGATGGCCAACCCCTTGGAAGGTTTCCCCTGTTCCAGCGATAGCTCCGCGAGCTCGCGGGGCCGGGATCATGAAAGAAGCCGGTCGACGTCGAAGTCACCTGACAAGGTTTCCGGCAGGAGGTACGAGTTGGTTCTGCTTCAGAAGACTCGTTTGTGCCTCCGGCGGCGAGAACATTACTTACGATCGGATGCGGGAGCTCCGCGCTGCTTATCGCGTCGAAAAGAGGTCGACGGAGGCGGAGAGTTCTGGTACAAAGGCTGCGAAGGCGGCAAAGGTGCTGGAGGTGCTTCACACCGAGGCGGTTTCTACTCGCGTTGTTGGCGGAGGTTTGTTTTTGATCTTTGTTTTGTTTCTTTGGTTTTGTGTTGAATAATTTGATTGATCTTGTTATTTTTTCTTCTCAAGATGGTGGCGAAGGTGCTGCTGTCGCACTTTGGAGATGGCTTCTCCCCGGCTCGTCGCCGAGGGTAGTCTGAGTGAGTTATCTTCGCCTTTTTTGCTGGTTTGTTTGATTTCTACTACCTTCGAGTTTACTCACTCTTCTGATTAGATACTATTTGTAAATATTTTTTTGAAGGGGACGTCTATGAGGTTACGAACAAGGCTGTGGACCAAAGCCTTGTGGTGTGGAGATATTTTTTCTGGATGTTCTGCTTTTGTTTTGCTTGCGGAGGTCTGACTTTGCTTCTTTTGTAGATGACCACCAGTTTTGAGTGCGTTCGCACTCGAGTTCACTAGGAGCTCGCATCTCGCGACAAGCTCCTAAGTGAATTGGAGGCGAAGGGCGTTCGCCTGGAGGGATGGCAAGGAGGCGTCTGATAAGCTTTTGTCCGAGGAACGGAGCTTCGCTCTCGGGATGCCTTGGCGGCTAAGGAGACGCAGGAGAAGCTTCTTGCCCGTGCCGAGAAGGCTGAGAAAGCGCTCGAAGACTTACAGGCGAAGCTTGAAGAGGCCAATACCAGTCTCAGCTCCTCGCGGATTCAAGCCTCCCGAGAAGTAGAAGCAACTGGAGGGTTTGCACGCCTCCTGCGCCTCCGTGGCCCATGCCTATGCTCAGGCTATCACTTCTTTTGGGGCGGTGACTACTCCCTTCCCCAGGGATGGTGGTAGTGTCGGTATTTTGGGGTGGATGTCGAGGAACTTCGCGAAGCTCCCGGAGGTGTTGCAAGGCATCTCTCGACTTTGGAGCCGGGCCGCCGCGGCGAATATGGCTCGTGTCCTAGTTACGGATGGTTGCGAGCATGTCGAGCGGCTTCGTGTGAAGGACTCGCATCAGCCGTCGATGTTGGCGGAGCTTGGCAACGACGCCCTGAAGTTTGTGGGCTCGTTTATGAAGAAGTTCTGGGCCAATCATGGGCGAGCGGAGGCTACTTCGCAGGCTCGCTCTTTGCTTCAGGTTCGTTTGCTCCTTTGCATTTTTTTTTGTCTTGGTTTTCTATCTATGAATTAGTGCTAACAGTTCTGTTTTGGACAGGCTGCTTCTCGGGCGGAGGTTCATGCTGAACCGGTTGTACCGAAGATGACACTCGAGGGACGTGCCTCTACCAGCTGCGCAGGACGCGGAGAAGGCGCCCTCCCCAGATGTAGATAACGCGGAGGTCTAGGCACTTAGGGCCTTTCTTAGTTTGGTAGTTTTTGATATTTTGCGCGGATGTCCATCTCCGCTATGTAAATGAATAGTTCTAAGGCTCGTTTAAATGGTAATCTGATATTTTATCTTTCTGTGTGAAAAATTACCTGCGCAGGTCCCTGATGAGGAGCCTGCGCAGGAGGTGTCGCCTTTGTGCTTTTACCGTGATGGTGCGTATGTGGACGGAGGTCTCTGGCTATTTTGGAAGGATACCTTCGCCAACCCTAGAGTAGATGATATGTACGAAGACGTTTTATTTGACTTAGGCGACGCGCGGATGGCGTTTACCAATTCTGTCGCATGGGAGGGGCCTCCGCTGGCTCCGACTAGGATTTTTATTATAGATTTTGTAATGATACAGGTGTTTTGTTAATAAAGACAGTTTTTGGCTACATGATTGTAATGCTTATGAGCATTTTGCTGTTCGTGTGTTGGGGTTGCCCTGTCTCGACGTAGGTTAGATGTTGCCTTGGGTTTGAGTAAGACATGCTGGATTCGGAAGAGTAGTTTGGTGTTGGTGGGGGTGGCGAAGGTCTCCATGCTGGTAGGAAATTGGGGTAGTAGGCATTTGCTATTGTGGAAGGGTGTACTTGGTTTGAATTGAGAGATGGGTAAATAGGGCAATATTGTTGGTGTTGGCTTTGGACGAGCGGAGGTTCCGAGCGTGTGTAGGTGTAGGCGTTGTTGACCTCCCTTGTTGGCTGCGGAGGTTGGTTGGTCAGGGGCTGACTGTTTGCTCCTTTGAGCGCCTTATCTCTTTCTTGCTGAATCACTGGGCAGTCTCTTGTGTAGTGACCTTTTTCCTCGCCATGTATAGCGCAGAACTGCTTTCTTGGCTTCCTGTTCCAGTTTTTCTGGGGCCCTTTTTCCTGATATGTCTTCAGTTGTTGTCGGGTGGTCTCGCGCCACGATGATTCTGCTGTTGGTTAGGCTCACGCTATCGATCCGGGGCCGGCACATGTTGCCCTTGACTTTGCTTGGGCGGAGGTTGCGGAGGTTCCATTTGGCTGGTTCCTCTTGCCTCCCTTCGTCTGCTGCCTATCCTGGTTTTGTTCTTCCAGTCTCTTCCGGAAGTCCTCATCTGATCGGATCCAGATCTCAAATTGTTCACAGAGCTCCTGCATTGTTCTTGGCTTATTTCGTGCCAATTCCCCGACGAACGGTCCCAGACGGAGCCCTCTGATGGCTGCATCTATCGCCACTTGGTGCGGGGACGTCGGGGGGCCTTTGCCTTGAGTTGCAGGAATCTCTGGAAATAGTCCTTCAGTGGCTCATTCTGGCCCTGCTTGCACTGGAACAGATCCATGGAAGTGAGTGACTGGACTACCAATCCTTTGAAGTTCTCAAGTATCTTGTCGCGGAGGTTTTCCCAGGAGTATATGGTGCTGGGCTTTAGCATGGAATACCAGGCTAAAGCGTCTCCTTCGGCCGCTATGATGAAGGCCTTCGCTAGTACTGCATCATTGCCTCCGGCCGAGGCGACCGCTGCTTCATAGCTCATTATAAACTGATGCGGATCTGTCCTTCCGTTGAATCTTGGGAGCTGGGTGGGTTTGTATCTGATCGGCCACGGTGTCCGTTGTATCCAGCCTTCTGATAAGGGGGATTTGGGGTTGTTGGGGAGGGACCCTCGCCGGAGGACCCCCCAGTTGTTCCTGGATTTAAGATGACACCCCCGGCAGGCGCGGGGGCGGCAGGCCAACACGACACCCCGTAGGCGCGGGAAGCGGAGGCCAAAGATGACACCCCCGCAGGCGCGAAGCGGCAGCGCCGACCCCCGCAGGCGCGGGAAGCGAAGCGCCAAAGATGACACCCCGCAGGCGCGCGGCGGCAGGCCCCACGACACCCCCGGGCGCGGGAAGCGGAAGCCAAAGATGACACCCCAGCGGCGCGCGGCGGCGAGATAGCGCGACACCCCGCGGCGGGGATAGCGGAAGCCAAAGTTACCGCCGGCGCGGGGACGGCGAGGCCACCACGATGGCACAAGCGGCGATGGGGCCCTAGCGGACCCGGGGCCAGGCGGCGGCGCTTAGCAGGATGGGACCCTAATGAAGCCTTGGGCGCGGTGGGACTTATGTTTTTACCTTTTTACCCCCGAGGGGTTTGTACCAATTACCCCTGCGCGGGCCCTAGACGTAAGTGGCAAACGCGCCTTGTCCTGATATGTAACTACGGTAAATACCGACCGGACGCCTATAAATACGGACGGACCCGGGACGTATGAAAGGGGACGGTCGGTAGGCGTTTTCATGACCGGTCAATCGAAAAGATATTCTCTTGGGAACTCAACCTTTGCCCACGTCATTCCTTTCCTCACTCCTGTGGAAAACCCTAGCCCCTCCTCCTGCCATCCACGTGGCAAAGGTTAGAGGGGCAGGTGTGTATCTCACAGTTGGCGCCGTCCGTGGGGACCGACACGAAAAGCCATGCCGGCGAACACCGGGAGCAATACGGGGGCTGGGCACCCCAACGATCGGAGGCCATCCGCCGCCCCCGCCGGGGCCCAGCCCCGCCGGCGGACTGCCCCCGCCCAGGACTCTACCAGCCTCGGAGGCCAGAGCCCGCCGCGCCTACCTTCGCCGGGGCGGGGGCCCAGCCCCTCCTCCGCCGTGGGGGGCCAGCGGGGCTCCCGGTCGAGCGTGTCGAGGCCACGGGCCCGGAACCCGGCCGGTCATCACGGAGGTCCCGGGGCAGGCTCGGTGGATTCGGCAACCCTCGCCCAGCCACGGAGGCGGGGGCGTCCTCGGGGGCTTCGGAGCAACCGCGAGGCGACCGAGGGCGATGAGGGACGAAGCGGCGGGGACGGCGGCCCTCCGGGCGTTCTGAGCCTGGATCGCCAGCGCAGGCGGCCCAGAACCCTCGGCCGGGCGGCGCTGCGCACCATCGAGGGACGGGCCGGCGGCGGATGGCGGCTCGGCCGGTGGGCAACAACTGGCGGCTGCGCGGGAGATACACAGCCCGCATGGGGCCCGTACCTTGGCCCAGGGCGGCGCATCAGCCTTTGCCTCGACACCCCACCTCCACCACCCCATTTGCTCGCCAATGCCCAGCCCACTCCACCGCCGCTAAACACCCCACATAAGGTGAAAAACACACCGCGCTCCACGTGGTTATGCTGCCAAACCCCCGCCAGCCACCGAAAACCGCCACCGAGTCGCCGAGACAGCCACCACGAACGTCCCACTACGACCCCGCATCCCCCACTCTCGTTTCGCCCTCCGGTGGCGAGTGGCCCGCCTCGTCACGACCCTCACCACCTACCACGATATACGGGGCAGACAGACCCCCGACAGTTCATCATGTCATATGAGGCTGCCGTGGCGGCGGTCGGAGGAGACGAGTCCACTATGGCGAAGTCTTTCGTCATAGTTGCGAGGGACATCGCTCAGTCCTGGTACTCAACTTTGCCCCCCGCCTCCATCAGGTGGTCGAGCTCGAACGGCACTACAAACAACTTCAAAGGGGTAGACTCGGCCGCGGCCAACTCCACCGAGCTCCTCAGCGTCATACAAAAACCAACCGAACCTCTGAAAGATTGGTGGCGGAGGTTCCTCAAACCAAGGCGAGGACCAAGGGCGTGGATCGACCAAAGCGTCATCATGGGCTGTCTTTGGCACCGCATAAGGCCGGCCCTTGCCATTCCAAAATCGAGAGGAGCCATCCAAAGACCTGGCGGAGCTTCATGTGATATTGGAGAAATATTGCAGAGCCGACACCAGCCACAATGCAAAGCTCGAGGCCTCTCGGCCGCAACCCCAGCAGCCCGCAACCCCGCAACAAAGACCGCCGAGGTCAGAAAACTTCGCTTTCTCAGACCGCGCCAGGGTCGCAGCGATAGACTCCGCGCCCCCGCCAGAGCAGAGATCAAACCACCCCGTCAAACCCACCTATCGGCCAAGGGACCAACGGCCGTACAACCAACGAGACGGCGGGCCGTCCCAACGAAGCAACCCTCACGCCACTATTGCGGGGTAGATAAGGGTCACTACACCAAACAAAGTGCCCATACCCGCCAAAGGAAAAGAGTTTATGGACAACCAGCTAGCTTCCCGGCAAAGCCAACCGCCGAGATCAACCACACGAGAAGACCCAGCGCAACCCCAGCGGCACAACCATTACTCCTACACCCCGCCGAACTATGGGACTCCTTCCGTGCCCGGCGGTTATCCAGCTTTCAATCAACCCTCATACCACCACCACTCGCACAATCAGCCCCGCTACGGCGCCAAGCCTATCTGATTACACACCCCCGAAACCCCAAACCCGGTTTCACCCCAACCCCGCATTACCACCACCCCCGCCAATTCCAACCTTACCACCACCGCCGCCAGCGCCACCACCGATAAAAGCAAGAAATGCGCACCACGCTAAACAACCCCACCTCTGCTTATGGTGAGATCTTGGCCATCTCGGGAGGATCCAACGAGGACCACGGCAACAAAAGACAGAGAAAGGAGTACTATCGCAGGGTCCATCACGTGGCCGCGGAGGGCCCCCACAAGAACAATCAATGGTCCCATATTCCGATCACGTTATTGCCGGATGAACATGAGGCTCAAGGATTACCCCACACCGACGCGATGGTAATCAAGACAACCGTCGCAGGTTGGATCGTAAACAAAATCTTGGTTGATACAGGAAGCTCCGCAGATATTCTGTTCACCTCCACCTATGACCGCATGAGACTCGATCGTAACCTCCTGGAGCCCGCAGGAAACCCCCTCTTTGGATTCGGAGGTCAGCAAGTCAGAGCAATAGGGAAGATTACCCTGCCAGTCACTTTCGGAGACCAGCCCCACCCTCGGACCGAAAACATAACCTTCGACGTGGTTGACATGCACTACAACTACAATGCGATTTTCGGAAGGGGCATCATCAACGCGTTTCGGGCGATAATCCACCCGGGCTATCTTTGCATGAAAATGCCATCGATTACCGGGGTCATAGCAGTTTTTCGGGGACCGGGACCTCGCAAGGACCCGAGAGGGGCGGTTGCTAGAGGGCAGCGTGCAAAACGTGCACGCCCTCGAACAAGACAGGGAAGACAGAGAGGAGAACGAAAAGAAAGAAAAAGGGGACCCCGAGGAGGACCGCTACAAACCCCCGCGCGCCCAACCAGTGGAGGAAACCAAACAAATCAGGCTCTTCCCGAACGATGAAACTAAGGTAGTGACCATCTCCGCAACGTTGGACCCCGACTTCGAGGCGAACCTCACCCATTTCCTTCGCGACCACTGCGACGTGTTCGCCTGGTCGGCCGAGGACCTCCAGGGCGTCGACCGGCAAATAATCGAGCACAAGCTCAATATCCGGGAGGGAGCAACCCCGTGCAAGTAGAAACTCCGCCAAATGTCCGAAGAGAGAAAGCAGGCAGCACAAGTCGAGGTCAACCGCCTCCTAGACGCCAAAGTAATAAGACCGGTAAAGTATCCAACATGGCTATCCAACGTGGTCCTGGTCAAAAAACCAAGCCTCTCAAAGGACAAGGCAGAACCTCCGAGATGGAGAATGTGTGTGGACTTCACAAGTCTCAACAAAGCATGTCCGAAGGACGACTTCCCCCTACCCCGCATCAGCACGCTCGTAGACGCAGCCGCGGGGTGTGAAATGCTATCACTACTCGACTGCTTCTCGGGGTACCACCAAATCTGGATGAGCAAAGAAGACGAGGAGAAAACCAGCTTCATAACACCCACCGGCACATATTGTTTCAGGAGGATGGCAGAAGGCCTCAGGAACGCGGGGTCCACCTTCGCACGAATGACCGCGGAAGTCCTCGCAGACGACAAGGCAATCTCCGCCTACGTTGATGATATTGTTGTGCAGAGCAAGCTCAGAACAGACCACATAGCAGACCTCGAAAGGGCATTCCTGAAACTCCGCGGGGCCAGGCTCAAGTTAAACCCCGAAGTGCGTCTTGAGTCAGGGGGCAAATTACTCGGGTGCCTAGTCTCCGCAAGGGGCATCGAAGCAAACCCAACCAAAATTCAAGCAATCACTAAAATGGAACCCCCGACGAACAAGAAATTGGCACAACGCCTCGCAGGCCGCATGGCCTCCCTGAGCAGATTCATCTCAAGGTCCGCAGAGCGGGGCCTACCTTTCTTTCAGATACTGAGGGCATCGGAGCCTTTCAACTGGGGTCCAGTACAACAGCAGGCCTTTGACGACCTCAAACATTACCTCCTCAACCTGACAACCCTCGCAACACCAGAACCCGGCGAGGGCCTCCTACTCTATGTGGCGGCCTCCCCGCACGCGGTAAGCGCAGTCCTCGCTAAGCAAGTCACCGAACAACATCAAGCGCGACAGCTCCCCATCTACTACGTATCAGAAGTCCTCGAAGGCCCCAAAAGCAACTACACTGAGCTAGAGAAGGTAGCCTACGCCGTAGTCATGGCCGCAAGAAAGCTTAAACACTACTTTCAGTCACATGAGATCACGGTGCCGTCTTGCTTCCCCTTAGAGAACATTTTCAAAACCCCGAGTCAGTGGGAAGGATAGCCCGCTGGGCAACAGAACTAGGCAGAACAGCAATTAAATCCCAAGCCCTCGCGGACTTCGTGGCCGATTGGACCCCCGACATATATAATCAGGCCGCGAAGTTGGACCCAATATGGACAGCGTACACTGATGGAGCTTGGGGCTCCGCGGGCGCGGGGATTGCAGCCATCCTCATCTCACCATCCGGCGTAAAGCTCCGCTACGCAGCGAGGTTGGAGTTCCCATGCACCAACAACATCGCAGAATACGAGGCAGTCATACTGGCCCTGAACAAACTCCGCGCTCTATCCGCAAGAAGGGCCATCATCAGAACAGACTCCGAAGTCGTCTCAGGCCATGTCGAGAAAAGCTGTAGGGCCCGAAACCCAGAGCTACAGAAGTACCTTCTCAGGGTCCGGAAAACGGAGGCCTTTTTTCTGGGTATCACAACAAAAACCATAGCGGGGAGGGACAACGGCGAGGCCGACGAGCTAGCAAAGGCAGCGGCGACGCAGAACCCGCTACCCCCGGACGTGTTCTACGAGATCCTAACAAAGCCGGCCGTCGAAGGGTCCCCGCCGGCACCCAAGTTTGTGAACGCCATAGCAAGCGAAGATTGGAGGGCCCCATTAATGGCATACATCAAAGGCCACCTCGAACCTGAGTCAAAGGAAGAGAAAAAGAGGATAGCGCAGAAGGTAAGGGGATACAGAATGATCGGCGAGCAGCTATACAAGGCATCGGTTACAGCACCGTGGCTCAAATGTGTCTCAGCCTCCGAGGGAAGAGCAATCCTCGCGAGAAGTGCATGAGGGCATCTGCGGCTCACATAACGGGACCAGCGCACTCGTCGGAAAAGTGTTCAGGCGGGGTTTCTATTGGCCCACCGCTCTAAGCGATGCCGAGAACCTTGTAAAGCGTTGCGAGGATGCCAACTAACGACCTACCACTCAAACCTTCCGGGGCATCAACCACACCAATCTGCCCTACATGGCCCCTCCAAAGATGGGGAATCGACCTTGTCGGACCAATGCCAGCAGCGCCAGGGAACCTCCGCTACGCAGTTGTAGCCATTGAGTACTTCACAAAATGGATCGAAGCCCGCCCCCTCGCAACGATAACCTCGCGTTCGGTGCAGAAGTTCTTTTGGCAACAAATCATATGCCGCTTCGGGGTCCCAAGAGAAATCACAGTAGACAACGGCACACAATTCGACTGCGAGGCCTTCAAACAATTCTGCTTCCAGATCGGAACCAAGATACACTTCGCCTCCATCAGACATCCCCAGTCCAACGGCCTCGTGGAGAGGGCCAATGGCACAATACTGTAAGCCATCAGCTCAAAAATTCAGGGCAAGCCAAGGGGCACCTGGGCGGAGCATCTCACGCCAGTGGTCTGGTCACACAACACCTCCGAGTGCAGAGCAATAAAGTTCACCCCATTCAAGCTGCTGTTCAGGGAAGAGGCCGTGCTCCCAGAGGAACTAACCCACGGCTCCCCAAGAACAACCCTCGCGCCAGCAGAAGAGAACCCCCCGCTCTCCAGTGACCTTGTCGAGGAAATCCGCAATCAGGCCGTCCTCAACCTCCACTCATACCAGCAAGAAACTTGCAAATGGCGTGACAAGAAGGTGAAGCCCGTGACCTCGCGAGTCGGAGACTTCGCGCTGATCGTAAAGCAAAACGCTCAAATGGCGGGAAGTTTGTCGCCAAGTGGTCAGGACCTTTCCTTGTCACAAGGTCGATAAGACCCGGCTCGTACCACCTGCAAGACCTCGAGGGAAACGACCTACCACGCACCTGGAACATAGACGACCTCCGGAAATACTACCCATAGCGGCGCCACACCCCGGCGTTCGCGAGCTGTAAGATTTCCCTGTTCATTTTTGTTTTTCCTTTTTACAAGTTTCTCGCAAGACTCTATCATGTAACAGGGGCTGCACTCTTTTTTCCTCGCGAAGGGGCGAGGTTTTTAACGAGGCAGCACCCCATGTTATCAATATATGCAGATTTTTCCCGAAAAAACTTGTCTCCGCCATGTTTTCAAAACACAACGCCGAAAGGGGCGAAGCGGTGACCCTCAGCCCTCATCGGCAAACTCCGACAAGGATGATTGGCCCCGCCGTGTTTTCGGCTCGCCGGCACGAGCTAGGCCAAACATGCGAGGGCTCGCAACCAACCCCTAGCGCGGACCCGAGTATGGGCCGCGCGGAGGTACAAAAAGACGCGCACCCTGGCAAACCGCGCCAGGGGCTCGCAAGCCAACCCCGACGCGGACCCCGAGTATGGGCCGGAGGTACAAAAAGCGCACTCGGCAAACCGCGGGGGGCTCGCAACCAACCCCGCAGCGGACCCAGTATGGGCCGCGCGGAGGTACAAAAGACAGCGCACCTTGGCAAACCGCACCAGGGGCTCGCAACCAACCCAACCCGGCCAGCGGACCCAGTATGGGCCGCGCGGAGGTACAAAAAGCGGCACCTGGCAAAACAGCGCGAGGGCTTGCAAAAAACCAACCCCCAACAGCGGACCCAGTATGGGCCGCGGAGGTACAAAAAAACGCGCACCCTGGCAAAACGCGCCGAGGGCTCGCAAAAACCAACCCCGACCTTGGACCCCAGGTACGGGCCGCGCGGAGGTACAAAAAGACGTGCACCCTGGCAAAACGCGCCAGGGGCTCGCAAAACGCCAAAAGTTCCACTCACGCCAAGTACAGCACCAGGGACACCACCAGAGTAGACCACTCGGTGGTACAGCGCATTAAATAATCCCACCAGAAAAAGGACGCCACTTCACTACCCTCGCCGCCAAGGACACCCACCTAACCCCATCAAGTCAATTAAAGGGATACCCACCACCGTACAACCCCCGCACCACTATAAAACTCGCACCACCACCGCACCAGCAGCACACCACAAAACCCACAAGCCAAGAAGAGGCACGGCAGCAAAGCAATGGCCCTAGAACTGGCAAGCCCACGCTCCTACAGTGCGAGCCGCCACAAACCTCGCAATAATCAACGCCGCAATCACACCCCCGACACGCAATGGAGAATGTAAAGCAGCAGCAACTAGCAGTGCAACAAGGGCTCCCAGCGCACACAATCACCAAAGTGCCAGCTGACATTGTGGCGCTTGAATCCATCGCTCGGGAGCTTAGCCCGGGGCCCGAGCACCGCAATGGAGAATGTAACATCCTCCCCGGCGGCAAGGCGCCAAAGGAATCAAAGTTCGAGAAGCGCGGCGCAGGGAGCCACCTATTAAAGACCCCGCGCTGACAGCTGCCGGCGCAAACCCTGAAGACCAGCGCCTGACCGGAGGCTGCGGCGCAGGACCCGCACCAACTAGGCCTGCAAGAAGGGCATTCGGCGCAGAGATTTCGAACCATCATCCAGACACCACATCGACCAGCTCGGAGAACCCTCGGCGCCGGGAGCGGACAAAAACCCCCGCGCCTACGGGTAGGAATAGGAGGCCTCGGGAAAAGCCGCCCAGCAGGGCACCCCTCAATAACTTAGAAAGCCAAGGTAACCTTGGGCAACCTAGTAGAGAAGCTTAGCTAGTCGTTTTCCTCTCTCGCAAGCAAGGAAAGCATTGCGGATAGCCAATGCGCCCGCATAAAACAGCATGTACCCAGCGGTCAGGCAATGGAAAAAGCGTCGTCTCGTCCTCACAAATAACAAAAACCCTACAACTAACACCCAGCAAGCCGGCAAGCCTCGCTAAAGAAGCGGAGGGCGTCGCTGCGCAACCAATACTCCATAGAGATAGCGAGCCTCGCTAAAAAGAGAGAGGCGTCGCTGCGCAACCTAACACCCGCAAGACGGCGAGCCTCACAAAGCTAAAAGCGAGAGGGCATCGCTGCGCAACTAACACCCTTAAGGAGGCGGGCCTCGCTAAAGGCGAGAGGGGCGTCGGCTGCGCAGCCTAACACCGCAAAGGCTGAGCCTCGCTAAAGCGGAGGCGTCGCTGCGCTAACACCCCGCAAGACGGCGAGCCTCGGCTAAAGCGGGCGTCGCTAACGCAGCTAACACCCCAAGACAAGCGAGCCTCGCTAAAAAGCAGAGGGGCATCGGCTGCCTACTAATACCCCGTAAGATAGGCGAGCCCCGCTAAAAAGAAGCTGAGGGCGTCGCATTTGTGCAGCTAAACACTCCACAAGCGGCGAGCCTTGCAAAAAGAAGAAGGGGCCCTCGCTGCAATTTCATCTACGCAACCATTCACAACCCCGCCAAAGCGGCATCCCTCGCCAACAACACAAGTAAAACGTCATTTGCCACAACGCCAGCGCCAACATTTTTACAAAAACCCTGCGAAGGGGGACAAGTTCACAACAACCCCGAGAAGGGGGACAATTTTACATCAACCTTGTGACGGGGAACAAATTTTACAACAACCCCGCGAAGGGGGACAATTGTACATCAACCCCGCGACGGGGGACAATTTCACAACAACCCCGCGCAGAGAGTCAACCATACAACAACCTCGCGAAAGGGCATCTCAGGAGCCAAAAGCCCCTCGATAGCAGATCACGCTAGCCACCTCCTCAACCAACCTCTCCAACACTTCTTCCACGAGGATGCTGCGACTCGCTCCACGAACTCCGCCCGTCAACCACCTCGGCGTCAAGAAACGAACCTCCACCAACTCCTCCCGACCAGCCCCTCCGCCCAACGTTCCCTCGGCCAAACTCGGCCCCCACAACAAAGGGAGCAGCCCTAACAACGGGGAGTGGCCGGGAGCACTCTCCGCCGAAAGACACGCCGAGGTCACGCGCATCTAGCTCCGTCGGTTCGGCCGGCAAAATCACACACCCTCACAGTCCACCTCAAACTCAACCTTACCAAGCGCAATAGCAATTGGCCTCCTCATCTCAGGGTCCTCGTCCAACACGGCCGCGGACGGCCCGCGAATACCATCCGTTCCACTTGACGATCCGACGAGGTCATATTCACGCATTTAAAAGCCCCCGCGGCCGGTTCTTCACATCATACCTCCTAGCACGCGCCCACCAAAAAGCGAAGGCGATCGGGGTACTTCATCATCAGCGTGAGCCCGGGTCTCCCAGAGATGAAAATGTCTTGGTAATTCATCATAAGGGGATGACATTGAGCACCTCCAGCGCGAGGCCCGCGAGGATCTGCTGGCGAGCCAAGGGTGAGAAAACACACCTCGCAAAGTTCAACACCCCGACCCGCAGCGATTAAGTAAAATGCTAAACAACGCAGGTTGACTAACAAAATAGCGGCAAGCAATCAAACACTGATTAACCTTCAACCACACACCGACTTCTACGAGTGCACCAAGTACATTCTGAGAACCTCCGGCCGAGGCCCCCTAACTACTACACATGTCATAGGACATCACTCCCGCGAGGTCTCAACTTTGGGCGGCGTGAGCGGCGCTGAGCCGTTCGAGGCGAGCCGACTTGCACCGAGGGGGGGCAGCATTGTCGTCACCTTCCGCGAGAGGCACCTTCACGGGTAGCTCCGCCATCTTGGCCAACTCCCGCCTCCGGCCAGCGAAGGCCCAAGCATCCTCCGAAGGGGCCCCGCGGTCCACAAGAACCTCGTCGTCCCCGACCTCGAGTACAACCGCCAAAGCCCGCACGAAGATAGGGTGACAAAAAGCACCAAGGACATTCCAACCGGACAACAAGCATCACGAAAGGAAAAAAACCTGTACCGCCGGTCGCGTCGGCTCGGGCCTCCTCCATGGCCACGTCATGTCCAACATCCATAAAGAACTTCTTCGGAAATCTCCCCGCCGGGTAGCGGAGGTCCTCGTCCTCCCGCGCCGCATCCATCTCCCTCCCCCCGGAAACTTGAGCTTGGGGCTCATTGAGATGTGGGCACCCCCCGCGTTGCGCAAAGTGTGACCAAAGCGCCATCGCCCCCACATACCCTCCGAAGTCCGCCGCATGATGAATGAGTCACGCCGGAAAGCGCCGACTTCAGCCCTCTGGGCGATGGCACGGCTCCACGACGGGCGGAGGGCAGAGCCGCTACTCCGCGGCCCACCAGGGACAGCGTCGAGGGTCTCCTTCACCGAAAGCATTCCCCGCTGACCACGCGTCATCAGCGAGGACTGCGATTGCTCCAACCCGCCACCTTCTTGGTAGCGCTCCTCCCCGACCCAGCCTCGCACGCCCGGTGACCGGTCAACGTTGCGGGCGGGAGGTTTCCACCACGTCATGCGCGCGCCACGGAACTTCTCCCGGGGAGGCATAAGCCCTCCGTGCTTCTTCAACTCCTCGCGACTCAGCGCGCCACCTCCCTCTCGGCGCGTTCCACCTCGCGGGCCCGCTGCGGGACCTCCGCGTCGTTCTGGCGTCACGCGCCGCGCGACCCCCGGCAAAGACGCTTAGGACCGGGGATCTCGGCGGCCTTCACCGCGATGTCTTCTTCTAGCTCCGACCGGGAGCGGAAGGGCGGCCCGGTGCTCAGCCCCTCCGGGATTCGCACGCGCCGTACAGATGCCAAGAAAGCGCCTCCGCCTGCGTTGATTCGAATTGGCATTCTCCAATATCGGGGCGGTGTGTGCGAATCGGGACTGGGGTCCACCGGGCAACCTCTTTTCGCGAACGGGGAGCTGTCGGCGACGAGCACCGACCATGCCGCTTCCCGCCGATATCCAGCGTCATCAAGTTCCCCCTCCTCCCGCCTCCCCCACCGGGATATGGCACCGAACCCCGGTCGGGCGGGGCCGGGGCGGGGACCAAGAGGCGCCACATGAAGGGGGCGCGGATGCCCTCGGGCCGCAGGCGCTCGACGACACCTCGACCATCGCCGTCTTCCAGGGGGTCAACCGTGCCCGCGGCGGAACAATGGCATCGGCCACCTCCGGCTGTGGCATCGCACCTCCTCCGCCAGGGACATCCTCAACCTCGCGGGGAGTCCACCTCCTCCTCGGCGGAGTCCCCGCGACAAGGGGGGAAAGAACCCGGTCCCCCACCGAACAAGGGGCCGGCCATCCTCCCGCTCTCGGCCCGAGCCGCCGATGTCATGAATAGCGAACCCGTCCCGCGCCCGCAAGAGGAGGGGCGACCCATGACTGCGGCAGCTGGGCACACCCCGCGTCGCAAGGGGACATGGCAGCCCCATGTCCCAAACGGGCCGCCTTCAAACCTTTGCTCCCACCACGCCCCGCGTCACGCTACTGGGGCCATCCGGGCCCGTGCTGGCTCTCTTCTTCCATTTGCTTGCTCTTCGCCCTCTGCTCCCACCTCCTCCCGGCTTGGGGCGGTCGGAGTACAAAATGCGGCGGGGTCAAACACCGGTTCAGCCCGATGACTCGAGGGCCAAGCGGATCCGCTTGTACTCAGCGTCCCCGCACTTCCCAATCAGCTCCTCGGCCCGCCCCTCGACCTCAACAAGGACCCGGTGATCGCCGACTTTACGAGCTCGCCCTCACGGATCGATGCTCCCACGGAACCTCGAACTCCACCTTGAGGAGACTTCAAAACCCAAGCTCGCGGCTTATCGACATCCCCTCCACCTCGCCACGCTGCCGGTGGGGCCGCGGCGGCACCCTCGCTGCCACGAATTCCTCCGCCGAGATCCAGCCCGTCGGTATCCGGACATGTTGGTCAACATGGCTCTTTGCTCCGCCGGGGCATTGGTCTCCACCCACCGCGCGCCAGGCGGGTCGCAAGGTTGCGTAGAGCCCATACGAGATCCATCGCCTCCGGCGGCTCATAGTAAAACCACCGACAACCAGTCCGGCGACCACTTGCCTCTTCGCGGGCTGCGCCGGCAGCGAAGCGGCGGCGCAGCGAAGGTGTAGACCAGGCGGCTGGCATGGCTGCCGCAGCCCCTGCCAATCCCCACGGGCGGTGAAGGGATGCCAGCGATGGGCGTACAGGAAGGCCTCCACGCCGGAACGAGGCCCTCGCGGCGGCGGAGCCCGGGCCGAGAAGATGCACGGCTTCATGAAGCACGCGGGGGTCCGAGTTGGTGGAAGCGAGTCCAAGACGCCTCATCACACCCAACACGAACTTTCCGCCGCAGGAAGCGCGGGCGGCGGTGTGAAGAACTCCATGAACACCACAACCTCGTTGTCATGAGGTTTGGGGATATCCCGATCACCACGGGGCGGCGAGCCTCGCCTCTTCAAGATAACCCGGCTCTCCGTACTCCTTGAGCTCGGTTTCCACCTTCTTTGGGGGGAGAACATCAGCGTCGGGGAGGTCTCCTTGGGCTTGCCCTTCACCGCATCTCCAACCTTCGCCATCCTCCACGCAGAAACTTGAACGAAACCCCGCAAAGGCAAACCCCCGACACCGCGTCCGCCGGTCGAGCGGAACGAGGGCAAGCGCGAGGAGACAAAGAGTGAACGGGGGGGAACGGGTGAATGCGGGGAGGCTGAAACTTGAGAGCTTGAGAAAATTTTCATAGCGAGCGCGGCACCGGCTATTTATAGGGGCCAAAGAACTCGCCCAGGAACGGACCCGAGGGCAGCAGGATCTGCTGCCATGTACACCGACGGTTCGTGTCCAACGCCTCGAGATTCAGCTCAAGAACTCAACCGCCTCACCCGCGGCAAACCCTAACGTGTCAAAAGCGAATCCACAACCCGGCCCGAAGCCGGCAACTAGGGTCGGTAGCGGGGATAGCCCCAAACGCCGAGGCCGCCCCGCGGCCTCCCTCCTAAGGTTCGTTGCTGGCGCCCGGACTGCACGGACCACACCCCCCAAGGGGCTCTTGGGAGGGACCCGCGCGGAGGACCCCCGAGTTGTTCAGGGCCCAAAGATGACACCCGCGGGCGCCGGGGCGGCGGCCATACGGCACCCAGCGGGCGGGGAACGGAGGCCAAAGATGACACCGCGGGCGCGGGGGCGCAGGCCAACGACCCCCGGGCGGGAAGAGCGGAGGCCAAGATGACACGGGCACGGCGGGCGCGAGGCTAACCACGACACCCGCGGCGCGGGGGAAGCGGAGGCCAAAGTTGACACCGACCCAGGCGCGAGGGCGAGGCCAGCGACACCCCGCGGCCTTGAGGGGACGGAGGCCAAAGTTACACACAGCGGGCGCGGGGGCGGCCGAGACCACGACACCCCAGCGGCTGGGACCGCGAGGGCAAAGTTGCGCACCCCCGCGGCGGGGAAGCGGCGAGGCTAACGCGACACCTCCGCAGCGCGGGGGGCTGCTTTCGCCAGGTGGGACACCTCCGCGGGCACAGCGGCGATGGGGCCCCTAGCGGACCCGGGCCGAGGGCGGCGGCGCTAGCGAGATGGGACCCTAATGAAGCCTGCAGGCGCGGTGGGACTTATGTTTTTACCTTTTTACCCCCGAGGGGTTTGGTAACAATTACCCCTGCGCGGGCCCTAGGCGTAAGTGGCAAACACGCCTTGTCCCGATATGTAACTACAAGAATAGCCCGAGGGACGCCCTATAAATACGGACGGACGGGACGTATGAAGGGGACGGTGGTAGGCGTTTTTTGACCGGTCAATCGAAAAGATATTCTCTTGGGAACTCAACCTTTTGCCCACGTCACCCCTTTCCTCACTCCGTGGAAAACCCTAGCCCCTCCTCCCGCCATCCACGTGGCAAAGGTTAGAGGGGCAGGTGTGTATCTCACGAGGGGTCGAAGGACCTTCGCTCCTACGGGACATCGTGTATGATCGGTGGGTTGGGTGTGATCCTGCGGGTTTGTATTCATCGCCCCGTGACTTGATATGGGGATGGATGGTATGATCAAGGGCGGCTGAGTCGGCGGAGGCTGGCCGATGAGCGCATGCTTTATATCTAAAACTGCGGGGAGTGCGATTTCTTTGCCCTAATCTCCGCCACGCTGAGCGGATGCACAGTGTGCTTTGACAATCTCGGCATATCTGCGGCGGCGGCTTGATCTCTTTCGATTTGCAGCCTTTGGAGGAGGCCTGCGCCGACGCCGCCTCGGGTTTGGGCGGAGGTCACATGCGTAGGCGCGGCGGTCTCCTCACCTCGCTGCGGCCTCCTCCTCTTCTAGTTCGCCGTCTGGGGGATCCTCCTCCCCGTTGCGTATGTGCTCTTCGGCGTTGCGCTTTGGCCAGGTGTTTTTCTCGTGTCTTTGCTTCGCGCGGAGCTTTCTTTCTATTTTGTGGAGCCATGGTTTTTAATTCGGGCCCCACGGTGGGCGTAATGTTGAATCCGGGGTTCTCAACACGGGATCAGGTCTCCACACAGCGGAGCCCAGGGGAGAATTCTGCCGAGTGATGGAACCAAGTATACGGATGCTCAATAATAAATGCCCATAATTGGTATTCACCAACCAACCATATGGGAGGTCACCCCCCTATTTATAGTTTTTCAATTACCTAGGAATACAAGATTACAAGTTTGCCCTTCAATATTCCTAGCATATTCCCCTTTCCAAACTCGCGAGGGCCTTCTTGTACTTGCACTCCTCGTGCGGCCCCCTTGAAGGGCCCTCGCCCGAGGTTGGCCTTAGGTCCGTTGGACCGGACCTCCACCGAGCCCTCTCTTGGGTGCGGCTCGAGTCTCAGCGGTGGCGGCCTTCGCCTGCCTCCGTCGCGCGGCGGGCGAGGCCTTTGGCTTCTGGGGGCGCCAAGCCGTATAAGGTGGCAACCTTCGCGCGCCTCGGCCGCCCGGTGAGGCCTCCGCCGGCCCATGTGGCGGAGGTTCCCGGCGTCGGGTTCTTTCCCCGAAAAATCGGAGAGATGGGACAAGAACAAAACCCCGCGACCGTTAGCGAAGGTCGCCGTGTACACGGTGATTCGAACACCTCCTCCGCCCAGCCCATGTGGCGGAGGTTCCCGGCGTCCGGGTTCTTTCCCTGAAAAACAGAGGACAAGAGTAAAACCCGAGACCGTTAGCGAAGGTCGCCGTGTACACTTGGTGGTCCGAACACCTCCGCCTTCTTGCCGGGATCCATGTCCCAACAGTTGGAAGGAGAGGGTGAGGGGTGTGTGTTAGAAAAGTGGCTAGGAACGGAGAGTAACCTGCTGTTCCATGCCACGAGGAGCCTCGCCACGGCCGCCGATCGAGGGAGATCAATGAAAACATCCGGGAACGGGGAGGAAAGAGGGGTGGGTCAAGGGGTTAACTTCAGCCCGTTTAGTTTCTTGTAGGCAAACAATTGAGGGTTTAGCATTGAGGAGGGAGTTTTTGACCACATCGCACTTGGCAGCGACGGCCTAGGACCGTGAACGTTCCAGACAAAACGGAAATGTGGGGCAATTTTGATTCATTGAAACGAAGGGTACAACGGGCGCGATGCATCAAGCAACCCCCGAGCATGCAAGCCGGGAGGAGATGCATCTTTGAAAATCAAGGAAAAACGAGAAAAAATAAAGAGAACAACAAGGAAGCGGTACATCGAAGGAGGAACGAAAACAAGAGAGGCACCGGGACTAAGCGCGTTCGGCGTTCGCCACCAACGCCGGGCGCTACCACTCACTGAACGATGTAACGCCGTCTACTTGACACGGGGGCAGCGGCGGCGAGCGGCGACCGGCGCTTGTTAGCGCGGCCCGAGGCCCGCATTGGCGAGCGGCCAAGGTCCAGGACGCCGGCGGGGTCTTCCTCTTGAGGAGCTTGCGGTTGGCGACCGGCGCTTCAGCGGGGCGGCGGAACGGCCGTTGAGGTTGTCGCGAGCACACGGGCGCTGGACGGCACGGGCGCCATGTCCACATAGTTTGCAGGCCGATGGCCGCCGCCTAGCGCTGGGCGCGCGGGAAGGCACGCCGACGGTCCGCTTGCGGCCACCGGGGCGCGCCCCGGGCGTGACGGTGCCGCGCCCCAAGGGCGCGGGGAGAAGGTGGAGGCGGCGGGCGCCTCCACATGCCGTGAGCGCCGTAGCGGACGGAGGCGCGCGGCTGACGCTGGAGCGCCTCGGGGCTCCGGGAGGATGGAGACCGGCAGACGGGGCGGGGGCCGGGGCCGGGTGGCGTTGATGAAGCCCACGGAGAAAGCGGGGAAGTGGAGCGCCGCCGCAAGGCATCGACCGATCCAAGTCACCCATGCGCCCATGGGCCGGCCCCAAATAGGGAGGTCCCGGCGGCGGAGGACCAAAACGCAGCCTAGCGGGTTTGGCGCCGGCCGAGGAGCAGGTCCTCCAAAGATCGGTGGCCATGCCCCCGCCCCCGTTCTGGGGAAGAAGGGCGACAGGCGCCCAAGGGCGCCCACCGTTGCTCGGCGGCGACCACGGCGGCACATCCACGAGGCGGTGGCAAGGCCACCCCCGTTCCCAATGGGGATGCGGTGTGGCACTCCGACGGCAGCGGTGACGCTCCACCACCACACGCACGGAGGAGTAGTCGCCATCGAGGCGTCGCGGTCGATCTCCACGACCTTGCCAATGCCGCGAAAGCGGCGGGATGTTGGCGGCGTTCGATGCTCGGGGCGGGAAGCCCGGTCTTTGAGATGGCCACCGGCCACCGGGCGGGCCCGAGAGCGGTTGTCCGCGTCGTCCGCCCGCACGCCGACGGCAACTTGCCGCCGTCGAACAAGATGGGGCTGTCGAAGACCACCGCCTCACGGCCGAGGTGGGAGTCGAAGACGAGCATCATGGCGCCGATGGGACGAAGGCAGCATGCGGTAGTACACGTTGTTCGCGACGGAGAAGATCGCGAGCGGATGTATGGCGCGGGGTTGGACGTCGGTGCGCCCTCGCCCGAGGGTGGCGTAGGCGACATGGGAGCGAACTCCATGTCTCTCGGCGGCATGCGGGAGGAGCTCACCTTCCTCTCGGCTCATCGGCATTGCCGCCAGAGTAGTGATGGAAAGGGAGCCATCGAGTCGACTTCCTCATCCTCGAGTCGAGCTCCTGAGGGAGACCTTGCCGGGGAGGCCAACAGCGGCTATGGTGGTTGGGTAGGGGCGGGGGGTGGTGGCGAGCAGCGCCCGGGCTGTACAGTCCACGGACGCCGTGCGGGTGCGGGAGGGGAACCGGAGCGTGAACCTCCCGGAGTGAAGGCGGGTTAGGGTAGGATGGGGAGCGTCTAATGGCGGGTGGAGGCGGGCCGTGTTGCGGGGGAGGGGGTGGGCTGGTTGGTGAGCTAGAAATCGGGCGGGTTGAAGCCGGAGGAGGCGACGGGTTTAGGGGTCGAAGGCGGGAGATGAGCGCGGACAGGGGGTAGGTGGCGGTGGGGTGGGGCTGAGCGGGAGGCTAGGGCACGGTCGGCGTCGAGGGGACGGGGGGAGACCGGCATGCGCGAGGCCGGGATGGGAACAGTGGGGCGGCGCGGGGTGGGGGTGGGACGGCGAGGTGGCCAGGTGGGGATAGGGGCAGCGACGCTCCATGTGGCCGGCACCACCAACGCCCGCGGACGGGGTCTCGGCCAGCGTGAACGAAGTGGTCGGAGGGCAGGCAACGGAGGCAACCGCGCCGAGGGGGGGTGAAGCGTTTGGGAGTGGGGCGAGGAGGAGGGGGCGTCCGCGTTGCAAGGCCACGGCGGTAAGAGCGTTTGGTGTGGTCGTAGTAATGGCGGCCAGGTTTAAGGGAGACGGGCGAGATCGCGTCCGCTCCATCGCGAAAGGCATTAAGGCTAGGCGTGGAGGAGGGAGGCGGGCGGAGCACGCGGGGTGCGGCCGAGAAGGGGGAGTGGCCGCGTGGCGAGCGGGCATGGCGACATATGAGTTTCCGGTGGCCGTAGTAATGGCGGCGTTGGGCTCAAGAGAGGCGGGCGTAGGGCGACGGGGCGCCCCATCCCATCGCCGCAGGGGAGGGTTTAGGGAGGCCAAAGTTGAAGGAAGGAGAGGAGGGGCGCATGCAAGCTTCGACGCCAGAAAGAAAAGATATGTAGATCTTTCCGTCGAGCCGCAGACGAGGGCGGGCAGCGGCATAGAGGCGTTTGAGGGAGGGTTGCCGGGCCTGTCTAGTCTCGGGGACCGTCCTCCCAATGGGAGGGCGGCGGTGGCGGGGGCAATTAGGGTGGCCAACAACCGACACAACGGCATTTACGGCCGCCAAAGCAGCTCGCTAGGTCGCCATGGAGGGCGAGGGAGAGCTTCCCAAGTCTCGGGCAATGGCGAAGACGATGAACGTAGCAACTACCGGCGAGGCGATTGCACACGCAAAACACATTAGCCCTGGGGGACCGAGCACGGAGGGAAACGGGGAGGAGCGGTGAGGTGGAAATTAAGAAGATTGAGATTTAAAAGATTGGGGTTGCAAGGAGGGATGGCGGTGAGCCGAGGATACCCTGGGTTGGGGAGGTTTTTACCGAGGAAGGAGGGGGCGGCGGTGCGGTGGAAGTCCCGCAGAAGAACCTCCTGGAACGCGATCCCGGGCGCGGCGACGGGATCAAGAGCTTCACGGGCTGCTTTCGGGACAAGACAGTCTCGGTTTCTCCAATGGGGGTCGCGAGAGAGGCTCGGACGCTGGCCGGCCGGGCGAAGCTAACGACGGCCGCGGTGGCCGGAAGTGGGTGGGTGGCCCCCGCCGCGGGAGGTTGGGTGGTGGTGGTGGTGGGGGGTTGGTGGCCGGCGAGGGCGGGGGAGGGGGTAGGCGCAGGGCGAGGGGGCTGAGCGGAGGAGCTCCATCCCAATTTTGAAAATGTGCCGCACTCACAGAGTTTAGTTAGAAAGTCACCGGCTCCGTCTCGAATTCTCGATCAGCCTCGCCCACATCAACTGCATTCGCGCCGCCGCCACTCCCTTCCACGCTCGCCGGTCTGCCATCCTCCGCTCACCACCCTCGAGCGAGTGAGGTGAGGCACGAGCTGCTGTAGGGCCAACTGGCCAGCAGGTCGCGGCCACCACTGCATGCTCAGACTAATGTCCTCCCACGCTTCCTCCCACGCTGTGACGCTGACCAGCGTGAACTCAAACCTTAGCAACCAATCATGCATATTCAGACAAAGTAACACTAGTAACCTGCAGTTTTTCTAGTACAATCCAGAGATCTTGGCACATGGAACAGAATATTGAGGATTTACAGCACACCGAAGTGCAAGCCTAGATAGGGTATATCATGCTAATGTAAAAGGCATCAGTGTCTGCAGGGTATAGAAATTGAAATCGTTCTAGAAGAAACAAAACTCGATGGTTCATGCTGTTGCAGCCCTGAGCCACCTGCTCAAACATGTTGGTTCGCGCTGGCACAGGCTAGCTGTCTGTCCGAATTTGGAAAGGATGGAATGCTCAAGGAAGTTTCTTGATAGGAAGATCGTTTCAGTCAGTGTGGTGGAACATGGAACGTGCAGGTCACGACTCGGAGTCACCCACTCACGTGTAGACCTGTGGAATCCATGGAATAGGGGCCAAAGTGTCCAGTACGTCTGGACCGCAGAGTCGGATAGGCACACACAGAGAGTCTGCTGACCATACTAGACCACCAGACGTCCAGACGCTTAGATATCCTGATGGGACAGTACGGCGCTAGATATCCCGATGGGACAGTACGTAGTACTATGGCGTGTTTCTTTGCTCGCTCCGGACAGGAGTATCTACGCGTGCATGACACTGTTATCGGTGGCCTTTAAATATGCGTACTGTCGTAACCCAGAACCCCCGACCTCACACCACGCACAGGCACAGACGAAGCTGATCGGCTTTAATCAATGAGCTCCAGTAGAGTGATAGTTTGCGCCATGGCATTCGCTCTGGCGTGCTTGGTGGCCATGCCGGCTGCGTCCACAGCCTTGGGTGACGACGGAGGGATACTGTATATCCCGTCCGCTGCCTTCTTAGCTCACTGCCCCTCTAGCTGCGGGGACATCGACATCTTCTACCCCTTCGGCATAGGGGCAGGCTGCTTCCGACAAGGCTTCGAGCTTACCTGCAACCACACCGCTCAACCTCCAAAGTTGTTTCTGGGTAACAGCACAGTTCAGGTTACTGACATGGATAGTAACAGAGTTTACATCCCTGCTATGTTCTTCAATAGTACCTTGGATTTATCTGGTACGAACACCTATAATATATCTTGGGATGCGCCCGCTAAGGGTATTACTATCCTCAGCTATAACACTTTCTACTTCCTTGGCTGTGATTTCGATGTTGACTTGTTGGATTATGTAAGGAACCCTCGTTGGCTCCTCGCCGTGGCAGGTGCCACGGCAAGGTATTGCCGAATCAAGGGCCTTGCAATGGGTTTGGTTGTTGTTCCATCAGTCTACAAAACCACATCTCAGGCTTCGAGGAGCCATTGTTCGGACTGGTAATATGGCAAACACAGTCAGATCCCTCGCACCTCGGCATCATGGCTTTCATGTCACTAGGAGATTATATTTATGATGCGACTGAACTTTTCTCAAGTTGGACAAATCCAAGCAGCATTGGTGACACTGCACTTTGTGTTGCCATCATGGACCAACCAAGCTGCGAAAGCGCGCAAATGAACAAGGCAAGCTATGCTTGTGGTGGTGGTGACAGCATTTGTATAAATGCACCACAAGGAGGTTACACCTGCCGCTACAATGGTTATTGCACAGGCAATGCTTACCTTTCCGAAGGATGCATGCAAGGTGCTCTCCCTGACTCCCTGCTTGATTTTCTCCAAATAAAAAACAATAAAATATTTAAGTTTTTTTCTTCTTGTTCTTACTCTATCAAACTATTATTATGAAGCAGATTACAACCTGAAGCCTAAAGAGCACTGCCGGAGGTCATGTGGAAACATGACCATTCCCTTCCCTTTCGGGCTCGAAGAAGATTGTTATGGAAATGAAAGGTTCCAGCTTTATTGTACAACAAGCAACACTACGCTTTTTACCAAAGGATCAGCACAATATCACGTGCTGAATGTGTCAGTAGAAGATGGGACTCTGATTGTCAGCAACATACTAAACAACAATAATGCAAGCTCCGTGAAAGAAATTGTGATAGTTAATACCGACGAGCAAGGAGACTACGAGGGCCCTGTCGAAGATGAGTTTGACTTTTCTATTGAATATGACTTTGTTATAAGATGGGCAATAACCAATTCAACTTGTCAGCAAGCTAAGCAGAATAATAACAACTATGCATGCCGTAGCACAAACAGTTCTTGCCTGCACGTAACCCATGGGGACATATTTATGGGGTATCGTTGTAGTTGTTCTTCTGGCTTCAAAGGAAATCCGTACATACAAGACGGCTGCATAGGTCCATCAACGAACCAACGGAATCTTCTTTTCAGTAAGTCATAGCAAAGAAGTACGTTCCCTTTCAATTACATTTGTAAACATTGCTTTGACTTCTTAACTGCAGCAAATGCAAATATATAGGTATTGCTATTGGAATTAGCTGTGGCATTGGATCGATAATAATTGCATTGGGTGTATTTCTACTTGCCAATAAGTGGAAGAAAGGCATCCAAAAGAGACTTCGACAAGCATACTTCAAGAAAAACCAAGGCCTTTTATTGGAGCAATTGATTTCAGATGAAAGTGCTACAAGCAAAACAAAGATATTCTCGTTGGAGGAACTAGAGGAGGCAACCAACAACTTCGATGCTACCCGTATTGTTGGTCAAGGAGGACATGGAACAGTTTATAAAGGGATTTTGTCCGACCAACGTGTGGTGGCCATAAAAAGTCCAAAATAGTGGAGCAAACAGAGATAGACCAATTTATCAATGAGGTTGTCATTTTGTCTAAAATCATTCATCGTAATGTGGTGAAACTGTTTGGTTTCTTTGCCTAGAGGATGAGGTTCCCTTGCTTGTATATGAGTTCATTTCAAATGGAACTTTGTATGAACTTCTTCACAAGGATACTTCGTAAAATGTTTGCTTTCATGGGATGATAGGATTGCAAATGGTGGAAGCGGTTGGGGGGCTCGCTTATCTACACTCGCCAGCCGATACAATTTTTTCACAGAGATGTGAAGTCTTCAAATATACTATTGGATGACAACTTCACCACAAAGGTTTCAGATTTTGGTGCTTCAAGATCTCTTTCACTTGATGAGACCCATGTGGTGACAATTGTTCAAGGAACATTCGGATACTTGGATCCAGTATTATCATACCGGTCAACTAACAGAGAAGAGTGATGTATACAGTTTTGGAGTAATACTTGTGGAGCTTTTGACAAGAAAGAAGCCAATTTTTATTAATGATTTAGGTGCAAAGCAATGCTTGTCCCATTTCTTCACTGAAGGACTTCCGCAAGGGTCTCTTCTTGAAATAGTGGATCGACAAGTTATGGAAGAGGCGAACCGAGGAAGAGATTAGTGAAATTTCCTTACTTACGTAAGCATGCTTAAGGGTCAAAGGAGGAGAGAGACCATCTATGAAAGAAGTAGACATGAGGTTGCAATTTTAAGAACAATGAGGCTGAGAAAAATACATCATTTACCAGTAAAAAGATGGAGAAATTGAGCCTTTGCCATGTGGAAAATCTAAGAGAACTCACTTGAAGATAAGGATCTTATTAATGCTTCAGATATACCACCTAAAGAGACATCGAGATGCTACAGATTTTTGAGCAAGAATTTGTATCTTCGTTTAAGCGACGCTTAACTACATTGGAGTAAGATGATCTTGCGTGCTTATATGCCGCTTCATCCGAGATATCGTATATTTAGAGGTTAAATTTAATTTCGAATCTTTGGATGAGATTGTATCACACGCATTTATTTTTCCGTGTAATATGCACAATGTATTGTAGACCAGATGGCTTGTATCCCTTCTATATATTTTAGAGATGCATATACGGTCTAAACTCAAGTCCCTATATTAAAGATATGGTTCTATAAGAACATAGATGTGGTTGTCTAAAAAGTCTTTATAATTTGATATCAATTGCGTGGTGCAATCATTGTCTCCAAAGTAAGCATCGAATAATACATTATTTCAACCGCAACATGTTCTTTGCTGTACTTTTTTGAATTCTAGTAAGCATCAAACTAATATGAATTGATACTCGAAACGTAAAGATAAGGCAAACTCACTTCAGTCACTCTTCCCTTCAATGTCCTTTCATGGCAGAATCAATAGCATGGCCAATATGTGTATTCCACACGTAACTTCAAAGCAAAGATTTGCGCATACTAAATTAAAGTATGTACAAGTGTACCCTACAGATACAATTAATTGCATATGAAAAATCTGAATTAGCTTGTCGACTTCTTATAATTCTGTAACATTGTGAGCCTGCGTGGACTAGTATCTATCATAGGAACATACTGTAGCAACTATCGGTTCATATGAAGCAATGCATTCGATTGAAAATGACCATGGCGCAAAGGAAGCCTACCAATTCAAGGAGATAACAAGTAGTTAAGGCCCAACGCTCGCTGGACGACGACCGGCCGCTCGCGTCTTTGGGAGCGCCGGAGGAGAGAGGAGGAGATCCTATTCCGCTTGGCGGAGCCCATGCCGACTACTACCGACGGCTGGCGTGACCTAGCAACAACGGGCGCGGCGCCGGCGTAGTCGGGCGGCGAGGAGTCGAGGTGCTCGAGGTCGAGGAGGGAGTAGCAAAGGGCACGTAAATTGGGCCTGAAAGGATTTTCTTTGATGGGCCCTGGTCGGTGCTTTCGTGAATATGGCCCAAGAACGCCTGCCGCCGCCGATGGGTCAAGGACTTTTAACACGCCAAGCATCAGCCAGAAGATGAACCAGACCGGGCCTCATGTCCAGGACAATCCTTGCTCCCGATTCGTCGTTGGTTGTGCCTTGACCATTTGACACGAGTTTCGCCAGCCAGCCTTCAGCCAGGAGGTCCGGCAGGAGGCGGAGGAGAACGCCACGACGGAGAATGATTTGCCTCAAGTTTGATCGTGGCGAAGCTCTTCCTCAAAATGGCAGGAACCCGCAGATATAGGGAGACTATAGGCTATGGCACGGGATGAGTCAAAATTCTTGAGGCAATAACTTCTCAAGGACAAGTTTATCAAATTCATTCAGGGGACATATCAATTTGGTCTACCCCGTGGACTACGATCTGGGAGAACAGTAGCTGATCTGTGGCTCCCTGACACAACTAGTTGGAACCTAGACCTCTTAGAGCAAACCTTCTCTTCTCACGCTGTTCAGCACATCATACACACACCTATTGTTCCTTCTGATCAAGCCGACATGCTTAGATGGACTCCTGCTCCTAATGGCATTTGCACCACTAAATCCATTTTCCCTTCTTGCCAGCCATGATAACAGCCCCCTTCCTCCCACTGGCTCCAGAAGCATTTCAAATGATGCCAACACTATTTTACAAAAAATTTGGAAATCTAAAAACATACCTCCTATGCTCAAAGCCTTTGCCTGGAGACTTATTCGACGAGCCCTAGCAACTGGTGAGAGAGCGGGTAGATACTCTGCTCATATTGATCCACATTGCACTTATTGTGGCTTAATTGAGGATGACAACCATCTTTTCTTTCAATGTCATCTTCCTACTCAAGTTTGGGCTTCTGCTAATCTGCCTATTCATAATCTTAGCATACCACATCAGGAGGACGGTATTCAGCTTTCTCTTCCTATGCTGCTCACTACTAATCCCTCTGACTCAATGCTTTTCAAATTCCTTTTATTCTCTGGTATATTTGGAAAGCTAGAAACGACAGTAGATTCCAAAGGAAAAATTGGAGTGCTTTTCAGGTTCTCAGAGCGGCGGAGTCTCACATGAAATCCTACCTTGAGGCTACAAGTAACCAGGAGGAGACTCAGGTGCAACTGCAACCCGAAACTGTTACAACTCTCCGTTCTCACGAAGAAATTCACAGATCTGGGCAAGATGGGACGACGTTACCACAAGGTATGAATACTTCAGATGCAGGTGCCTCACATGTAACCAGCAGGCCGGCTGCTCTGTACAGACAATACGAAGTGCACAGGTCTGGACAAGATGGGACAACGTTACCACAAGGTATCATTACTTACAATGCAGGTACCTCACAGTCAACCAGCAGGCCGGCTGCTAGCCACAGCCACCACCGAGCTACCCCTGAGACACCTATCCAGCAAGGTACATCGTTTCCTGTCTTAAATCCTGCAGAAATTTCGAACACGAAAGAAACCTCAATCTGAGGCTTCCACATGGGCAACGAAATATCACGGATCAATGCCGAGAGGACATGATGGCAGCCAAGGTATGAGTTCTACACCCTATTTGATTGCAGGTACAAACTACACCAGAGACTGTGCTGCGCCCACACTTCAACACCCTACTGATTCACAGGGCTTCAGATGCTACACTGATGCTTCCATTAGACCTGATTCTTACCATGCAGGTACTACAAGAGCAGGACTTGGAGTATTTATTGTCAACACTGATATGTCTCCACCCCTCTCCATCTTCGCTGTCAAGGCATCCATGACTGAAGCCTCCTCAGTCATTGTGGCTGAGGGGCAGCAGCGCTTCATTTAGCAATGCAAACTCTCAACAGGTTGCAGATTACAGAAGCAAATATTATGGTGGACAACCAACTCCTGGTGGACTACATCAACGGTCGGCATCATGAGAATCCTCCAGATTGAGGATTAAGCCCTATACGCAAGAGATCATCAATGTAATGCTCCAAAGAAATTTCAAGGTCCATCACATTAGAAGGGAACAAAACCAAATGGCGGATCAATTGGCGAAACAAGCTCTTCATCTTTTTTCATTAGATTTGCAGGATCATGGGATTTGTGTTCATCCCAATCATGTTTCAGGGTGCCCCTTTATGGATGCGCCCTACTCTGTAACCATAAATGGTGTTATTGTTATAGCAGCAGCTTCTTGCTGCTAATGCAATGCAATGCACGTTTCGTTGTCAAAAAACTTCTCAAGGACAAGTACCTAAACCTTTCAATTCAAGAGCAAGTTTTTAAAAGTACTTCTTTTGTCCTAAAAATAATTATACATATATGGCTTCTCGAGGAGTCAAGATTTTTAAGTTTGATCAAATATATAAAAAGGGGTTTTGCTATAATGTCCTCAAGTACTGGATGAAAAGTTCGCAGCTCGGTGGCTTGCTTGACTCGGCTTGTTAGTGGCTCAGTTGGTTTATATTTTTTCAACGAGCTAAGCCAACATTATAGCTCGTGGAGGTTAACGAGCTGGCTCGCGAACCTAACGAGCCAAAGATGTTGGTCTTGAACTTATATTAGTTTGTATTACTTCTTATCTTGCACTTTCCAAATTGGTTGATGATTGTCATAGATAATATAAACATTGAATTGATATGACTCTATTGCTTCACTTTTTAATGGAAGTATGGATAATTAGTAATGGATTATGGATACATTATGTATGATATGGAGAATGGATTGAACACAGATATATGGAAGTAATATTGTATTATATTGTTGTACTTGTATATACTCCTATGTTAGTACGTATTATTACTTTTTTTTTTTGCTATTTTAATGCTTATGAGTGTGTTACTTTTGTATTATTAATATTCTATAAAGCTTTAAATAAATACATATATATTATATTTTCATAGATTTTTTTTGACCTGGCTCACGAGCTAAATGAGTCGATCCCTTAAACAAGCCAAGCCACAAGCCTTTTTGGCTCGTTAAGATTATGAGGTGAGCCGAGCTTGCTCGTTATCTTAAAATTCAGAACAAGCTGAGCCGAAGCTGGCTCATTAATCCAGATCGCAAATAACCATGGATGCCGACTCGACATCAAAAATCACATATTGCCTCCCTAAGAGGTAATAGAATAAATATATGTTTTATTTTGAGCAATAGGAAAGTAAGGAGAACTTTAAGTAGAAAATGTGGCAATTATATCTAAGATTTATTGTCTTGAACGTGTAGGTATTTAAATTATGGCAACTGCTTGGGTACTCTCTTTTTTTTTCAAAAACGCATTAGCACGTATTGTATTAAGAGAAGTGAAAATACATATGATTCGTAGTAATCCATAGATTACCGCCGAATCACACAGTGCACAAACAAACAACACGGAACAAAGGGGAGGGGTGGGGCGGACCCTCCAGCCTAACAACCCCGAGAGCTAAGCCTATTACAACCAAGAGAACTCCACACCCGTGTAGCTAGTGACGACCGTGAGCCAAGGCGATAACAAATGGCAAAGCATCCGCTAGACTTCAGACGGCAAAGCATCCGCCCACAACAACCTTGGCAGCAAAGCATCCGTCATAGAGACGAAGACCACCTCAGCGCAAAGCTTCCGGCGGGACGACATCGCGACCTTGGCAAGACACACACCGAAACACAAGCTCAGAACGACCACGACCGGCAAAGACGCAAGATACCGTAAACGAGGCTCGTGAATCCACCACGACCTCGTAGTATGTGCAATCCGGAAACGCAGTTTGTGAAAGATAATGGCGGCTAAGCATCCGCCCAAACGACGAAGACCACCTCGGGCGGCAAAGCATCCGCCGAACGACAACGACTAGAGCTACAAAGAATCACTAGCTAGACACACCCGAGAGGAAAACATGAAGCGCAAATAGGAGCAAAGCAGGATCTACCAACCCGACCAAGACGGAGGGACGACAGCCATAGAGGCTGCAGGAGTACCTGCCGCTGCCTTCAGAAGGAGATCAACGCCCGATGAGGACGAAAAACACAAAGAGATAGCACTAGAAGATCTTTGACCTCAAAGATGCAAGACGAACCGCCATCCTCGACGAAGTCAAGCGAACCGCGAGCACATGCCCACACCACCGGCCCCGCCACCACGGGCGCACCACCACCGAGACACGCACGAGCCGGAAGAAGGATCGATGACAGCAGAAGACCGCCAGGTCCCCCGCACCGCAGCCCCGCCGACGCTCAGACCACAAAGAGGGGCGGGGCGCTGAATCGGGCCCGTGGCCCGGTCGCCACCGCCACCCACCACGGCGCGACAGCGGCAGGAGAATCAACGGCCGCCATGGTAGCCGCCAAGCACCGTGGGAGGGGGGGGGTCGCCGACACCATATCCGGGGCCTAGGGGCCCGGATCCGCCATCCTCCATAGATCCCGCCAACGAACAGCAGACAAGCTGCCAGCTCGCTGGAGACCGCCGGCGGGACGGGGAGTGTGGGTGGTTGGGCCGACCCGCCGCCGCCGGATCCGACCCGAAGGGCGGGCGCGGCACCCACGCCGGTACTCTTCAAAATTTGCACAAATCTCAAAGCAGCCACTTCATTAATTAATTTAACTAATATTATTTGACTTATGGGTTAGACCTGTGCCGTGGGCTGCCGCCTCCCTTTGGCGCTTAACGCGGAATGGACTAGAAGCAAAAAGGCAAGGCGAGGCTTGGCGGACACCGGCCACCGTGTGGGATCTGGAATTCAAGATGTGAACGGGAGAGGAGAGCAGGAGAGAGACGGGCTACTTTGGTGTTTTCCTTGCTCACTGGTTATCGTGGTCATTCCTAGCTCGACAGTAACTCTAGCAGAGTATATTCAACGGTTCTAGATACTAGAGAAAAAGCCTCTGCTGACCAGCATACTGTTCCATACACGTACCATACTGTATTCAGTCCTCGCAGTTGCTGGCTGTAGAAAGAGTAAACGCCAGTAAGCCACTGTCAAATCAGCCTTGCTGTAAGGATTGAGATATGTATGTACAGACTATAAACGCTGAATTCGTTTCGAGTTATTTCAGCCGCTGCTCATAATACAGAGACGGTAACTAGTGAGAAGACTCAAAACTCCATAGCCCATGTAAGTGGTTCTAAGTTCTAACCACTGTCCACAAAAGAATATGCGAGTAGGAGTAATTCGAAGTTAATTTGTCTTAATTTTAATTAAAAACATAGTTAAGAATAATGATGTTTATGCCATCAGACAAGTATAGTATGCAAAATATCTTATGACAAATCTGATGATACATATTTAATTTGGTATTATACTAAAATTATATTCTTATATGAACAGAGGAATATACGGTTGGTCTGCAACATTGGCATAGTGGGAAACATTAGCAAAAAATAATACACAGCGATTTCATATATTTCTTCTAATGTTAGCGTCCACTTTTCATTATGCTTGTTTGGATTCCATGAATTAAAAATCAATCTAGAAAGTGCTTCTTATTGTATTATTATATATTTTTTTCAATTCCTAGACACCAACAGGGCTGAGAAATCTAATTTCCACTCTAAAAAGTTAGGGATATAATAGAACTCAACCGTCTCTAGAAATCATTTTTTTTCGAATTTATTAGTTATGTTGCTTCTTACCAGTGGCCTCATAGTCACTTCTAAGTGGTTGATGCTTTCCTTTTGTATTCACCTTAGTGAACATTGTAAAATGCATATTTGAGATCCTAAACAAACTTAAATAACAAAACTGAATTGAAAAAAATTTTTAGATCTTTTCAATTACAAGTTTGGTGTAGGTCGTTTCTCCTCACCGAGGTGATTAGAAAATTCCAAATATGAATAGCAAAATCATTAATCTTAAACTATAAATTTGGAGCATAAATGATTTCAAAGGACAAAGTCATCAACAACAAAGATGCATATATCTTATAGTACTACCACTTTGGTTTAGGTCGTTTCTCCTTTCAAGGTCATTTGATTTTTTTTAAAAACATGAACACCAAAATCATTAAAGGTTAAAACATAAATTTTGGGTCCTAAATTATTTCAAATAAAAAAGTCATCAACTACCAATTGCATATATCTTCTATTACTACAACTTCATTTTAGGTCGTTTTTCACCCAAGAAACTTTGAGAAAAAAAATTCAAAATCTAAAAACTTCAAACAGAATTTTTAGGTACAAATTTTGCAGATCCCATTGAGCTCTATAATTTTGTTTTAGGTCGGTTCTCCATTCGAGATCATTTCAAATTATTAAAACTTAAAACAAAATTTTGGACCTTAAACGACTTCAAATGAAAAAATCATTAGCTACAACATTGTTGATCTCTTTGAGTACTAAAACTTTAATATAAAAACTTTTAGAGGCATGCCAATTATCAATCACCACCTAAAATCCATTTCGTGTCGATTAGAATTACCAACCACCTCTTGAAATGCCTCCATTTCTAGAAGAGTCTGAAAGTCTAGCTACCTTTAAATATTGCAACTTTGGGGCAGTTTGGTTCCCAACCACCTGAAAAATATGGGACATTCTCGCAGTGACTAAAAGCCTAGCTACTGTCGATTCGGCCAGATTGGGCGGAATTGACACTTGAATTGGGGAAGATCGGGTGAGGATGGTGATGACGGGAGGGGGCCGCGACCGCCTGGAAATGGGCGGGGGCTAGTGGTTAGGGCTGGGAGCCGAGGGCGTAAGGCGCCCGGGAGAAGAGGCAAGAGAGTTGGGATAATTTTCTTTATTGCTTGCTTGTCCCCTAGAGATTACATGCCTCTTGCTTATATAGCCCGACTAGTGGGACTTGTAATCTAAGCAATCTCTATAAGGTTTCCTTATATGACTGGAATACCTTTTACAAGCAATTCCTATTTTATTATTTCCTAATAAGGGTCTCCCCTTATAGATGAGATAGCCCCTTGCACACCAAAAATTACCTAAGATAATCCTAACTTGAAAGCCGGCAAACTCGAGTCGTGACGGAGAGGGAAAGGAAAGCGGCGGGCGGGGGCCGGCCTCCCCAAGGCTACGCAAGGCCGCGCCCCCGCCCTCCCGGCCCGGGCGGCGTCGCGTTTGGCCCAATTAGCCACTCGGCTGGCCCATTCTGGATCATGACATTTCCCCACCGCTCGACGAGGGCGGCGTCTGGCCCACGCCGCCCAACCCACCGTGTGGTGGCGAAAGGCACGCCGATCGGGAAGTGACAATTCCAGGCCCGGCAGAGGATGAGAGGGCCGCGACTTGTCATTGTCGCCGCAGATGCCGGAGTCCTTTGTCTGGAGAAGGAGAAGTCGAGGTGGAAATCGCCGGGCGCAGATGCCGAACTTGAAGCTCAAGGGGTCGCGACGAAGGAACGCTCCCATGCACGACGCATGACGGAAGCGCTGAGGGTGCCCGATGTACCAAGCATCCGGGCGAAGTCGGGGTGGAGACGCAGTAGGTGTAAGTCGCCGCAGATCGCCACCTTTGCATGGAGCTGCCCGCAAAGAGACGGTCGGCGACGTAGGTGGCTTAACGAGGTGAAGTCGAGGAGGCAGCGAGAGGAGGTCAGCCGGGCGGCCGACGGGGGTCCTACCGCCTTTCTTCTTTGTCCACGGGTGCCAACCGTGATGTTGTCGATGCGGAAGTAGACGCCGCCACCTTGTTGTCGAAGAGGAGGACGGTGGCACCCTCAATCTGGGCTTCGTCGGGCGCGCCCGAGAAGAAGGATGCTTGCCGGGAATGCCCGACCTCCCGAGGGCGATTGAGGAGGTGGAAGCCCACCGCACGCGATGCTGGAACGCGTTCCCCGCCAGAAGTTCTTCGAGAAGCTCGAGGCCACGGGATGTAGTAGCCGTGGAAGTAGCCTCACGATGCCATAGCGAGAGTCCACCGCGCGCAGCTTGATCCCAAACGATGGCGTTGGACATGATCCCGAAGTTCCTTGTTGGTAGTTGTGCCCAAATGCAGCCGCTGATCATGTCGCCAATGGGCCAATCCCTCGATTTGTCCATGGCAACAAAGAAGACGCTGCTGTCCCCGGCATGCGGTCACACTGGTAGCCGCTATGTCGCCGCCGAGGCTTACCCGGATGGGCGCGGGCGGTCGGCCATTGCGGCGCCGGGTGCCAGCGTTTCGCGTTGGCGCCGTCCGGGTTCGTCGCCGCTAGCGGCGGGCAACGCCGATGGCCTCCTCCAATCCAATGAGGCTCGAACCATTCGAAGCGTGTTGGCGGCTGCCTCCCCGTAGGCCTCCCACTAAGAGGTTGACACGGGTGGCGCTGTCCCCTCGAAGTTCCATGCGAGTGCATAGTTCTCAAAGGCGCCGATGTAGTCGCTCAGCCTTGCCTCCCCCCGAAGGCGGCGCGTGATGCCCCGGCGTCGAGGTAGGCGGTGGTCCGGTGATGGCGCAGCGTGAGTGAACTCATCCCACTCAATCGAGAGTTTGTCTTGATAGATCCATGAACCGATCGGCAAGCAATACCCACAAGGTGGAAAGCAACAGAAACTCACGTGAAGTCGGCCGGGCGACTTCCAAGTTAAGCCGAAGAAGAGTTCCAGCTGGCGGCCGCAGGTCGGGTCGCTCGGCGCCGCCAGATTCGGACTTGCGACGCTGATGTAGCGAGGGGATGTGATGCCGGGTGGCACCATGGGCCTGGGGCGGTGGTGGCGCGGTGGTCGTATGCCGCTGGGTGGCGCCCGGGTAGGGGCAGGGTGCCTGGGTTGGCACCGGCTCGCCGGCGCCCCGCACCTGCTGCAGGTGTGTCGGTGGGGAGGAGAGGGCAGCCGTGCCGCGGTGTCGCTGAGGGTGACGCCAATGATGGTGGAGCGCCACCAAAGAACGCCTATCATCTTCCTCCGTACCGGAGGATAGCAGGTCGGAGCCGCCGACGGAATCCGGGCCGCAGGGAGGGGGGCGGTGGCCGTGGCGTAGGGCGGCCGCCCGTGCTGCCGGGCGGCGGGGCGTCGCCGGGCTGTCCTCCGCATGGTCGCCGGGATCGCAGGGTCCTCGACGCGATGTAGACGCATTCCATCCGGGCTGTAGGCGAAGTCTCGATGTCGCCGGCGCCGGCTGATCCGGCGCCAGCTTTGTCGCCGAAAGTAGCGCCTTCAACACCGCGTGAACTCCTTCATCCTCGAAGCCATGGTGGTGGAATCGCCCCGGTCTCCGGATACTACCGCCGATTCCGGCTAGATTGGGCCGGAATTGACACTTGAATTGGGGAAGATCGGGTGAGGATGGTGATGACGGAGCAGGGGGGCGGCGGCGGTGGTCGGGGATGCTGGGCGCTACCGGGCGGCGGCGTGAGGGTAGGGCGTGGGGCTATTCGGGAGAAGAGGTAGGAGAGTTGGGATAATTTTCTTTATTGCTTGCTTGTCCCCTAGAGATTACATGCCTCTTGCTTATATAGCCCGACTAGTGGGACTTGTAATCTAAGCAATCTCTATAAGGTTTCCTTATATGACTGGAATACCTTTTACAAGCAATTCCTATTTTATTATTTCCTAATAAGGGTCTCGTTGACGCGTTCTTTAACTTATGCGTATAAATCAAGAAGCCGCACGGAATGCCGTTATAGCTTTCACCCGAAGTATTTGTGGTATCGTATTTTCCATTGTGGAACGCGTTTGCGCACTAATCTCCGAACAGAGCCGCCCAAGGATAACTATGGGTAGTGAGGTATCTTCATGGGCTTAGGTTTTCAGCAGTAGATTTCTAGGGCTGTTATCTCCTTACGGGCACCAGCGCCCAATACCCGCAGAGTCCCGCCATTAGCTCTACGTCACACCCGAACGTGGAGGGATTACAAGGGATGGACAAGGTGTCACAACCCCCGCCGCCACCCTCACGATCGTGGATGCTTCGCAAAAGATAGGTGGACGCTAGTCCAAACACCACGCTTTGCACTACGGACACAACTCTTGGTGTCGCATCAAGGTTCCCCGGTCAAAGAGTCCCTTCACCAAGAATTACGACCGGAAGGTACAACTATCGATCCCGCAAGTTTATAACAGCTAGGATAATATACTTGAAGAACAATAAGCCGAAAAGATGAACACGAACTTTCTTACCAAAGTGTAAGGAAGTTGTAGAGGTACAAAGGGAAGCTGGTACCCGACAAGTCCCAAGCACTCCGGACCTCCTAGGAACCGCGGACCACCGAGGGCACTGACAACTCCGACTAGAAGGAGCAAAGTATCCTTCTAGCTTTCCCTCTCTCACTCTCCATTAGAACTAAGAAGAGGAAGAAGAACAAGAGTGGAGCTTCTCCCTTTCTATTACATTGTGGCTCTCCTTTTGTGTTGTGTGTAGAATGGTTGTTTTTGTGAGAGGGGAGAGGCCACCTACTTATAGGATGAGAGGAGGGTGAAAGGTCCCTAATGGCTAGAGGGGGGAGGGGGGTGAATAGCCTATTAAAAATTCTTGCAACAACACTAAGCACCGGGTTAGACAATAAGGTATGAAAGCAAATAAGCAATGCTTCAACTAGCTAAGCAAGCCACAAGTCAATTCTATTGTCTCTAATCCACACAAAGGCTATGTCGCTAGTTTACTCCTAGGTGAACAAGCAATTCTAACTAGTTTACAACTAGGAGCTAACAAGGCTACACTAAGCAAACTAGCTACTCAAGCTAACTAGCAAAGCACCCTAGCAAGATATACTACCAAGTAAAACAAGAGGTGCTAGAAAACAATACCACCGCGGAGTGTAGAGGATGAACCCAATCACCGTGTGCAATGAGAAATCTCCAACGAGCTCAAGACAATAGACACGATGATTTTTTTACCGAGGTTCACGTGCTTGCCAAGCACGCTAAGTCCTCGTTGTGGCGACACACTCACTTGACGTGTGCTAAGTTTAATGGCGGTGCCAAAACCCCTATGGGGCTCAAGCAAACGATCACGGGGAGAGGGTCCAACAAGCCACGAGCAATCCACTAGTGCTCCTTTCGCGAATCTCCCGGGGTAAGGAACGACCCCTCACAATCACCACCGGTGTGGCCTCAAACAAGCTCCACTTGAGCTCAACACCGCCTCTTGCTCCAAGCCGCTAGGGAACCGGGCAAATTCCCAAGAAAACAAGAATCCCGCGGCTTCTCCAAGGATGAAGTGCCTCTAGATGCAATCACCAATGCAATGCACTTCTATCACTCTCAATCTCACCAAGAATCCGAGTTAGTGGTGAAGAGATGAGTGGAGAGGAGTATCAAATGCTCACTAGCAAGTTGGAAGCTTCAAATGTGCAAGAGAGAGACTATGAAACCGGGCAACCCCAAATATATAGCCTCCTCCACGAGATAGAGCCGTTGGCTTCGAATTGGGCTCTTTTTTTCGGCTGATCGACGCGACCGACCGAACCACCACTGGTCCGTCGCTGGTCCGGGTCGGTGCTTCCGGGTCACTACCGACAAGCACTCGGGCCCACTTCGCAGCAGCTCCATGCGTCCCGATCGTGGAGTCCGGCCGACCACCGGATGCATCCGGTCCAAGGTTCGGTCCATGCGTCCGGCAAAAACTCGCCTGCAGGGGCTCTCTACCCAGACGCGCAAGACCGACCGGACGCTCCGGGTGGGTGCGCCCGTCCACCCACCCTGTAACAGCAAAGCATCTTCTTCCTTTTCTTTGCTCTTTGCTTCAAACTTGCTTCGCCTCTTGCCAAGGGTTGCCAACACGTCAAGATGACCACGTTATCACCAATGTTAGCACGTCGAGATGTTAGGCAAGATCGGGTTAGTGCTCTCATGTCCTAAATGCAATATGCAAGTCAATTGGACCTAGAAGCACTTCACCAAAGGATTGTCGTGGCATTCCCTCTTGATAGTCGGCTATCTATCCTATAATGTGATCACACGCCTATCGTGTCTTGATCACTAAAAAGGAAAACCCTATCAAGATACCTTTGCCTTGATCTCCCGGGTTCCTCTCAAGCCGATCACCGAAGCTTGACGATCCATCATGTCCACCAACATCGCCCATGTTCATGATCATCATGCTCCTTGTCATCAACCTAATCCTATCTCAAGTCACACACTTAGAGCAAAGGATTAGTCCACAAGTGTGTCATCAATTTCCAAAACCAAACATGAGATTTTTAGAGGGGGCTAAATGTAAATCTACCACCATCAAAGCACCAAACCGACCTCCTCCCCGGCGTCCAAGTTTCAGTGAATGTGTCAACCAACACCGCCATACAACTTTTCGGACATTGATTGTACCGCCAGAGAAAGCTGGGCCCGGTGGTACCACCAGGGTGCGGGCGCACCCTAAGGTGCGGGCGCACCAAGACCTGGGCCGTTTGGGCTGAAATTTTTGTGTTGGCGTCCATTTTAGTCGTTAGCTCCGCTTTTGGCGGGTGGTGCAATCAAAAAACGGAGTTCGTATGAAGAAGTTATGCCCAAAATACTAAAACCCATGTCAAGTGGCCCAATGCCATTTCATGTTGGATTTGGGTTTCCACTTCTTGGGCTTATGTATAGATGTTGATATTCATGTTTATGGGCATTTCTCCTCTCTCTTCTCCTTGCTTTGCTTATGTCCATTTAGGGCCTTGTTATTCTTTATATGTTTTCCTTTTTGCTTTTGGCCCAAAATGTATATGTTTTCAACATTGTCCCGCAAAACAAGTGAAGTACCAAAACTTGTGGAAATGGTTAGCTCAAAGCCCTATTACTATTGTATTTTGGTGGTTTTATACTAATGTTGACGGTATAAAATATGTAGTTAACGACCACAACAGTCTCCCTTATAGATGAGATAGCCCCTTGCACACCAAAAATTACCTAAGATAATCCTAACTTGAAAGCGAAGCAAACTCGAGAGTAAATGGGAGAGGGAAAGCGGCGGCGGGGCCGGCCTCCCCTGCGCGCCCCCTGGCCCCCCCCGGGTCGGCGTCGCGTTTGGCCCAATTAGCCACTCTCGGGCTGGCCCAATTCTGGATCATGACACTACCTCTAAAGAATCAATTAGTGGCAAAACCACAATTAGTGGCAAACCACTTTTTAGTGGCGGATTTTAATAGAGCCACATCTACACAAAAAGGAAGGCACCTCTAAACATGCATATCTGGTAGTGATACAAGCTATTAGGAATTACTTTACATGTTCCACAATTAATGTTTATCCGGTTCCCATGCCTAAGAAGCAAGACTGTTGATTTAGTGTTTGATGTATTTTGCATCATATTTGATTTTTTACACAAAAATACAAAGATCTGTTGTACTTCATCTATGTCATAGGAATAAGAAAAAAATTAATTTCATAAAAACTTTAACTTTTGTGTCACCTTGGTAGGCACACAGAATAAATATTATGAAGTAGTACTAGTTTAGACTCGTTTGGATCTCTAGCGCTCATTTTAGCACACATCACATCAAATATTTAGACACTAATTTAGAGTATTTAATAAATACTAATTACAAAACTAATTTGTCAGCCAGAGGCTAATCCATGAGACGAATCGATTAAGCCTAATTAGTCTATGATTTGACAAAATGGTGCTACAATAAACATTTGCTAATGATGGATTCATTAGGCTCAATAGGTTCATCTCGTTAATTACTGTACAACGGTGTAATTAGTTTTATAATTAGCTCATGTTGTTTACTCATAATTAGCATTAGAATATTTAATGCGACACATGCTAAACTTTAGCCCCTAGATCCAAATAGCCCCTTAATAAAGTTCTTTAAAAATTGAAGCAAACCGATAAAAAAAATAAAATTGACTGCGTGGGGGGATAGCATGTGTTCCCAAGCAATTGCATTAAGGCAAAGGACTCCTCACCTAGTCCAAGAAAAGCCCTGAACATCGTACCCCGCTCGCAGACATAGGGGCATGTTACCTTGTGAGTGGGTCTGTGCCACAAACATGTGCTTTGGCTATGCTAAAAAAACTTGTGCTTTGGGTAAGCGGGGCAGACAAGATTTTTTTTACACCTCCAGCACTGCAATTTCCCCATGGGGACCGAACCCAGGCTGTATTGGTACCGCTTATTACAATTTAGAACATGTATCTAGAAAGCTGAAACAACTTATTACAATTTAGAACACAGAGACTATAAGTATGAATATTTACATACAGCCGCTTTAGTTTAGCCTACAAATACATATCTAATTATATATACCTACCGAATATGAAGCTGTAGTTAAGCTCGCTTCGAAAAAAAAATATATGAAGCTGTAGTATGTGCAAAAACAAAACCAAAGTAGGCCATTTATTTTGATGGCACATAACCAACTCCTACCAAGAGTGTGCCTTATCATTGGTTGTTTCAAATTATAATTTATTTTAGTGTTGCCCTACATCTCTAATTTGGATCAACTTTATAGAAAAGGATATCAATATTTGCAATATCAAATTAGTTTTAGATGAAAATATGTCTTGGTAGTGTATTTATTTGAACATGTAAATATTAATACAGCTCTCTAAAAACTCAGTCATAGAAAAAAAACGCAAAGCTGAAGAAACTATGATTTGCCTCGGAGAGAGTACATATGCAAGAATTGCACGTCAAAAACGTATTCTTATTGATTCGTGCTAGGTGGCAATTCAAAGTCTACTCTGGTAAACTCTAAATCACGCACTGGGTGACGTATGTGATATGGCCAGCTAATTATCAGAGCACTCACAGTCCAGACGCTCGCGATCGCGCGTACAGGACCCGGTGGGCGGGCGACGACCTTAACATCTGATGGGACAGGTTAGAATCTTTGGTCGTGACTCGTGACGGCTTTATACAGTATATCTGCGCATGCATGAAACCGTATCCATAGCTTTTAAATATGATGTGTAGGAGTAGTTCCGGTAACCAGAATATAACCCCGACATTAAACACCAAGCAGAAAAGCTGATTGGCTTAATGGTGAGCTCAAGCAGAGTGGCTTGCGCCATGGCGTTCGTTCTGGCTTCCTTGGCGGCTATGACGGCTGCATCCACAGCCTCGAGTGACGACCGAGGGATACTGTATATCCCGCCCCCGCTGCCAACATAACTGACTGCCCCCTCCAGTTGCGGGAACGTCAACATCTCCTACCCCTTCGGCATAGGGTCCGGATGCTTTCGACAAGGCTTCGAGCTTACCCGCAACCACACCACTGAACCTCCAAAGTTGTTTCTGGGTAATAGCACAACTGTGGTTACTTTACATATATGTATATGGTACTGCAATTCTCATCCCCGCCATGTTCTTCAACAACACCTGGGAAGAATCTGGTACGAACACCTACAATATATCTTGGGATGCCCCCGCTTAAGGGTATTGCTATCTCCAGTTATAACACTTTCTTCTTCCTTGGCTGCGATTTTGATGTTGACTTGTTTGACTCTCTGAGAAATCCAATCGGCTCCTGCATGGGTAGGTGTCACGGCAAGGTATTGCCGAAACAAGGGCCCTGCTATGAGTTTGGTTGTTGTTCCATTAGTCTACTAAATGACATCTCAGGCTTCCAGGGAACAATTGCTCGGGCTAGTAATATGGCAGCACAGCCATCAGGTCCTATGCACCCTGGCATCATGGCTTTCATGTCAGAAGAAGATTACATGCAGAATGCGACTGATCTTTTCTCAGGTTGGACAAATGCAAGCAAGATTTATGGCGCTGAACTTGAGGTTGCCATCATGGACCAACCAAGCTGTGAAAGTGCGCAAATGAACAATGCAAGCTATGCTTGTAGTGGCGCGGGCAGCATTTGTAGAAATGCATCGCATGGAGGTTACACCTGCCAGTGCCCCATCTACAGTTATTATTATGGCACAGACACTAATCCTTACCTTTCGGGAGGATGCAGGCAAGGTGTTCCCTGATTGCTTTTCTCTATAAAATTTGAAAATATCCACCATTAATTATCTTTTGTTATTCCTCAAAAAAAATTATCTTTGTTTATTCTCAAAAAAAAAAAAATCTTTGTTTACTTACTCTCCTGTATTCTGCGGCAGATTATTACAATACTAAACCTAAAGAGCAATGCCAGAAGTCATGTGGAAACAAGACCATTCCCTTCCCTTTTGGGTTCGAAGAAGATTGTTATGGAAACGAAAGGTTCCAGCTTAATTGTACAAACAACACTACGCTTTTTACCTCAGGACGAGCACAATATCACGTGCTGAATGTGTCATTAGAAGATGGGACTCTGATTGTCAGCAACATCAACAATAATGCAAGCTCCGTGAAAGAAATCATGATAGTTAATACCGACGACCAAGGAGACTACGAGGCCCCTGTCGAAGATCAATTTGACTTTTCTATGGAATATGACATTGTTATAAAATGGGCAATAACCAATTCAACTTGTCAGCAAGCTAAGCAGAATAATAGCAACTATGCATGCCGTAGCACAAACAGTTCTTGCCTACACGTAACCCATGGGGACATATTTATGGGGTATCGTTGCAATTGTTCTTCGGGCTTCCAAGGAAATCCCTACTTACAGGGGAGGCTGCAAAGGTACATCCCTCTCATCCATCAGTATACGTCGATCTATAGAGCATTTACATCACTCATACCCAAAATGGAATGGAAATTAGTTGGGTCACGCGATGTCACAGAGTTGTAATAGATCAAGTTATTTAAACATGGGATTTGTTTTCAGCATAGTATAATGCATGTGTATATGATGATACTTACTTTGTTCCAAAACTATAAGACGTTTTAGCATTTCTAGACACATAATTTTTGCTATGCATTTAGATATGCACTATGTCTATATACATAGCAAAAGCAATGTATAAAAAAGCCAAAACATCTTATAATTTGGAACGGAGGGAGTACATTTGTGACGATGAACATAATTATTGAATAACAAATGAGCTGCCTACAGATATTGATGAATGCTCATTGCCAAACTACTGCAAAGGTATATGTGAAAATATCCCTGGAAGCTATAAATGCACGCCATGCCCTCGCAATAAAAGAATTTGATTCTATTAAGGGCGGTGTGTCATATCGACTAAGCAACGGAATCTTCTTTTGGGTAAGTCATAGCAAACAAAACCCTCTTGCAATTACACATTTTGTAACATTTACATGGTTTTATAACCAAAGCAAATGCATATAGGTATTGCAATTGGAACTGGTTGTGGCCTCAGCTCCATATTTATTGCATTGGGTGTAATCCTACTTGCCAATAAGTGGAAGAATGATATCCAAAAGAGAATTCGACGAACATACTTCAAGAAAAATCAAGGTTTGCTATTAGAGCAACTAATCTCAGATGAAAGCACTACAAGTAAAACAAAGATATTCTCATTGGAGGAATTAGAGGAGGCGACCAACAACTTTGATGCTACTCGTATTCTAGGTCATGGAGGACATGGAACAGTTTATAAAGGAATTTTGTCCGACCAACGTGTGGTGGCCATAAAAAAGTCCAAAAATTGTGGAGCAAATAGAGATAGATCAATTTATCAATGAGGTTGTCATTTTGTCTCAAATCATTCATCGTAATGTGGTGAAACTGTTTGGTTGCTGCCTAGAAGATGAGGTGCCCTTGCTCGTGATATGAATTCATTTCAAATGGAACTCTGTATGAACTTCTTCACACACGTGATACTACAGTAGAATGCTTGCTTTCATGGGATGATCGCATTAGAATTGCAATGGAAGCAGCAGGGGCTCTTGCATATCTACACTCAGCAGCTACAATACCAATTTTTCCACAGAGATGTCAAGTCTTCAAATATACTATTGGATGACAACTTCACCACAAAGGTTTCAGATTTTGGTTCTTCAAGATCTCTTTCCCTTGATGAGACCCATGTGGTGATAATTGTTCAAGGAACATTTGGATACTTGATCGAGTATTATCATACCGGTCAACTAACAGAGAAGAGCGATGTATACAGCTTTGGAGTAATACTTGTGGAACTTTTGACAAGAAAGAAGCCAATTTTTATTAATGATTTAGGTGCAAAGCAAAGCTTGTCCCATTTCTTCATTGAAGGACTTCACCAAGGGTCTCTTCTTGAAATAGTGGATCCACAAGTTATGGAAAGGCGGCACCTGGAAGAGATTAGTGAAATTGCCTTACTTACGTAAGCATGCTTAAGGGTCAAAGGAGGAGGGCGACCATCTATGAAAGAAGTAGAGATGAGGTTACAATTCCTAAGGACAAAGAGGCTGAGAAAAAAGACAAGATTTATATGAACAAGAAGGAGATATTGAGCCTTTTGCTGTGTCTTTGAAGCTAAGAATTCACTCGAAGATATCAACCTTGTCAATGCTACCCATATATTGCCACAAGAGACCTCTAGGTGCTACAGTTTGGAGCAAGAATGTGTGTCTTCTTTAGGCCACGCTAACTAAATTAGGTAAGATTATAGAGGGATTGCTTTATATCGCTGCATCTGAGATATCATATATGTAGAAGTTCCATTTAATTTCATATCTTTGGATGAGATTGTATCACATAGATTCATCTTATGTGTAATATGCACAATGTATTGTAGACCAGATGGCTTGTATCCTTCTATATGGTGGCATGTATCCTTCTATAATAGCTGAAGGAGATATTGAGCCTTTGCTTTGTGTCTTTGAAGGAGATATTTCTTTAGATGCATATTATAGGGTATAGCATCAAGCCCCTATATTAAAGATAACGCTCTATAAGAACATAGTTATGGCTGTCGACTTGTCTATTGATAATTTGATATCAATTGCCAATGGCTTAATCAGTGTCTCCTATAGGCATCAGACTAATACATGATTTCAACTGCAACATGTTGCTGCACCTTTTTTTTTTTTTTTTTTTTTGCCATTATCAGGGTAGCACATGAATCCAGTAGGAATCAGACTAATGTGAATTGATACTCATGAGAACAGAAAGATATGGCAAACTCACTCTTCCCTTCAATGTCCTTTCATGACCGTATTAACTTTTGTGTCCTTTCATGACATTATCAATAGTACGGCCATCACGTGTATTCAACAAATAACTTCAAAGTTCATCTGCAGATACGAAAGTATGTACAACTCTACCCTACAGATGCAACCGATCCGCAATATGGAAAATCTGAATTAGCTTGACACACTTTAGACTTCTAAAAGTTCTGTAAATGTAAGCACGCGTGGATCATGAGTACCTATATTTTGAATATGTTTTGTAATAACCACAGCGGAAGGGAGCCTACCAATTCAAGGAGACAACAGTAGCCAAGGCTACAGGGGACACCTCAACCCTCTGCTCGTGCTGGGAGCCATGGAGGAGAGAAGAGGGCATCCCGAGCCCGAGGGGAGCAGTGGAGCAGGCCCCGCTCAGCTTGTTCCTCTTGCTCTACTGACTGCCGACTACCGACCCTGCGGCGACCTATCAACAACAAAGTGTGGCGGCGCTCGGCAGCGTCGGTGCGAGGAGCCGAGGACGGAGCAAGCAGCATTGACGGCTTGACGCAGGAATTGTTGGGCCTCAAATGGATTTTCTTCGGTGGGCCAGTGCGGTGCTTGCGTAAATGTGGCCCAAGAATTGCTGGCCAGAATGCTCGCAGCGCTTTGGCCTCATGTCACCAGTCCAATCCAGTGTTGTTGCTTCTTTGCCTTGATTTGCCAGCAGGTTTTTCCAAAGTCACTGGATCAGCTAACAGAGTTGGGATAGAACAGAGAAACATAGTTTAGTTTAAAAGGAACAGAGCAAATGGGACCGGGAAGAAGAGAAGACAGAGTTTGGGGGCTTCATCAGGTTTCTATTATTCGATCCATCACCATTCCATTACACCTGACAAGGGATATACACGCCCTGCAACACTTCACCAACGCACACAAGTGGTTACGCCTAACAGATGTCCCCTAACTGCGGTGCCAGCAAGCACGGCCCGAGTAATTGGGCTGTGGTATAGTGTAACCAAATGTTTAAAGCGCTACTCTGCAAATCCAATGCTAAGAACGGGCACGTACCAGTTGTCAGAGGATATGAACTTTGCTCTAGATTCAGATTTCAGAGCCGTGAGTACATCATGGTAGGTGCACCAGTCTCTGTTTAGGCACTCTTCTCCAGTGGCGAAGCCAGAGCGAATGAGCGGGGGTGCCCAAGTTCATGAAGACTATAATGACTTTTGTGATGTTCAAGCAAATACTATAGCTAACTCCTAATTTCTAACATTAAAATTCAAATTTAGGTAATGACAATGTAAATTGGTAGGGGAACAAGCAATAACACTTACCACTAATTTAAAAAATACAATATTGATCACTATGGTGCCCAAAGATGACAAATAGTTGTGATCGAGCCTAAAGAAAAGAGAACAAATAGGTCAATTATTTATCAAAAAATGTAGAATTGTCAAATGAAAGTACATACATTGCATTTGTGTTACCTCTTAGAGATCATATTTACGCCCTTTTCCTTCCATGTTCATGAAGCGACGAACCACAACCTCATTGCTAACTTTCTTCATTTCTTCTTTCTCTATATAACAAATAAGTCTATGACTTAGGTGTTGATCACCCATGCGATTAGACAAACTTGTTTTTACAATCTTCATGCCCGAGAAACATCTCTCAACTGTTGCTGTGGCGACAGGCAATACTAGCACAAGCTTCAAAAGTCGATAGACCAGTCTATACAAACGATATTTCTTTGTCTCTACCATTTCAAGAGTCTTCTCATAAACTGATTCTCCCTGTCCATATGGATTAGAGTGAAAAATGTACTGATTTTCTACCTTGAATGGAAGGCCGTTGCTAACGTGGAAGCCACAGCAGAGTCATGCCTAACGCAATAACCTACAAAATTCTGAGAAGCAATCGGGCCCTTAACGAACTCAGCAGCTGCTTGCGTTTGTATCGTACAACCTGTCCAACCAGATTCTAACTCCCTGACTTGACACGGGTGGTCTCTTTTTTCTTAATTTATTTTAGGATTTAATGACGTTATTCTTTCAGTCATAGGTGACATGTGCCTCGACAACTAGGCATCTATGGTGATTTTGTCATTCTCGAGAATCTGTTGATTTAAGCTGCGATATTCTTTCATTGGTAGGCAAACGTGTCCGTCGACAGCGAGGTTCTTATGGTGACTTCGTCAATCTCAAGATTTGTCGGTCCAACTCAGTTCTTCGGATGTACTCATAGAGGTAAGGTTTAAATGCGTGAGTTCATAACGGAGAGTGTACGCTCGTGTATGTGTGCGCCTGCGTCTATAACTATGTCAAAAAAATGTAGCCCCTTAGTCGTGATATTTTGGTTTTGTTGTTTTCCATGCCTACGGATGATGAGGATGAGCTAGTGGGCTAATTGTGGTAGATGTTTTGACCCGACAAACTTGACTAAGAGCATCTTTATTAGCCTCTCAATAAGCTATACTCCCAGTATACAAATACTAAGGTAACATAATATAGTTTTATGGATATAGACAGTACATATGTGTACATAATAGCTGAAAAGTGATGGTTAAAGTGCACTATGTAGAGAGATACAACTCCCTCTTTATTTATTTATTTAAGAGGGGATTAGAGATATCCGTTAACAAAAGATTATTATAGGACTGCTAGAGAAAGATATTTGGGAAATCCTATGTGCTTGAGTCAACAAGTGATGGAAAACGCCAAGATAAAGCGATTAACGGGAGGTATTTGAAAAAGTATTTCCCTAGTGTTTGGCAAGAGGCCTAGTGCTCTCCAAACAATGGCGATGCATGCATCGCCCTTAGAATAAATGGCGATACATGGTATCGCCCTTAGTCCTTGGACAACCCATACGATGGGCATTCGTGTTGTTTAGTTTTTTCTTGTTTTGTTTTCAGGTTGTCCACCTCTCACCGAAAGCGTGGGGCATGTTGACACCCAAAAATGGCATAGGCTAAACCACCGCAAAATTCGGACTTAGCCATATTTTGGAGGTCCAAGTCACCGCAAATTTCGGACTTAGCCAAATTCTCGAGGAGGATCGAAAAACGGTACGGAATGTGACCGGACTCGCTAACGGACTCCATCGGCGAGTCGGTCCGGCGATCGGTCCGTCAGCGCCCCGGCCGGGTCGGCGCCTCCGGCTTCCGGACACCGGCCGGGCCCGCCCGTGCGCGTCCGGTGCAGCGTCGATCACAGCGTCCGGTCAGGTAGCGGGCGCGAGCCAGCTGCAACCTCTCTGCGGACGCACCGACCGGAAGGCCCGGTCGGGGCTTGACCAGCGTCCGTCACCCGGCGCAGGCCGGTCCGTGACGAGATCCGAACCGATTTGTTTCCAATCGCGTGTTTAGGTCGGTTTTGATACTTGGGAAACGTCAGGGCGGTTTCTAAAAAAGGATAAGACCACCCTCCTCTATATAATAAAGAGGTTCATGGCCGATTTGACCCCATCTACATCCAATCGACAAAATCAATCTACTACCGTCTTGCTTGTAGGTCATCCTCTCTCCTTCTTCTTCGCGCCCGATGCCATGAACGGAATATCGGCGACAACAACGCCCCTAGAGCGGCCAGGCCGGCTAGGGCAGCCCCCAAGCTGCTCTTGGCGCCCCTCACGGGTCCGGCCCCGGGCGTGCGGGGGTTTCGGTTTCAAGAGACTTCGCCGGGCGTGCCTTTGCGTGATCGCGCTCCCGGCAGGCTCCTCCGACGGCGTGTCTTGCGTATCGCGCTCATCGTTGGAGGCACACGGTCCAGGTGTGGATATCCTTAGGCGCTTGCCGATCCCCGGTTTCGAAACACCCTACGAGAAGCGATCTAGCTCTTGTTTTGGTGTGTTCGATTTTATCGTCAACAATACTAATAAATTCTTAATTTTAGGCTCATGTTCATCCTAGCACTATCAAACTGATAGTTTCAGTCCTTATAAACTTTATTTATATTTAGACTCACCATGAACTTCCAAAGTGTATTCTTAGTTCTTCTTCAATTTCATCACTTACCCTACATGGAACACCGTGATGTCACACCTGTCAGCTCTAGGACCACTGATCATCGTTAGGTCTTGGTGTCTCTAATGTCAATCCTCAACCAACAAATCACGGACGGGACTGGACACTTTTTTTTTTTGTTTTCTAAAAAATAAAAAAGACACTTTTGATATCTATATTCATATTTCAAAACAGATACAAATATAGATATAAATATCCTCGCATAAGAATAATTGGATCTGATTAATTTGATCGTTCGGATCCATTGTTCGATTATAGTTGTATTTTTTCATTTTAATAAATAAATATATTTTTAATTTTATATACAAAGCATATTTTTACATTGGTACCTGGTTGTTAGTTGAGCGTCACGATAGAAATAGCTAAGAAATTGTAGATGCGTTGTTGGTATTCTAATTTACCTATGATTCCCTCCATTTTAAATTGTAAGTCTTTGACTTTTTTTTTTACATAGTTTTTATTATGCATCTATATACAATGTATATATAGGTCTTGTATCTAGAAAAACAAAATGGTGGTTCCTTTACCTAGTTCTAGTTGTGCATGCCCATGCAAGGGCATCGTCGGAGTGGAGAGCGGACGCCGGCCGATTTTCTAGAGTGAGTTGTTGGTGCAACATCTTGGAGAAGTATTCCTAGTTAGGAATGGCTTTATTCCTATGTTCACGAACCAAACACCATACGAACTGAGCTCACCTCATTTCACCAACTATTGCACACGGTTGTCGACTCCCACTAGGGTGTGTTTGGTTGGGCTATGGCTTTTGAAAAAGCTGGCGTGAGGCGTGGGTGTGGAAAAGCAGGTGTGGAAAAAGCGTAAGGCGCGTTTGGTTAGAGGTCTTTGTGAAGTCAGAGGCTGTAGAAGAAATAATTGTAATGCCCTTTTATGCTGGGACATGTTTATATCGAAATTGCTCGTAACACACTAATTTATTCATTAATTCACATGAAAATGACTATTTAAGCAAGATAAAAATAAGTTTCATAGTTTTTTGCTAATTTTCATTAGTTCATATGAAAATGGCTATTCCTTTAATTTTTCATAAAAATAATATTTAAGGAAGATAAAAATGACTATTTAAGCAAGACTTTCTTATTCATTAATTCACTACAAATATCAATTTTTTTGAAAAGTGATTTTTATGTTTTGCATAGCAAAGAGTAAAGTCTATTTTTAGCCATCGAACTTTTTGGCGAAGTTCAAGAATGACCATCGAACTCCAAAACCGGGTATTTTTGACCATCCAACTCTTTAAAACCGTTCACAATTGGCCATCGAAAGCCGGTTTTGATGGGTGATTTTAATGTTTTATTTACAATTTAGTAAATGGGAATTGTTATATATATTCATTGATTATGGTGTGCCCCGCAAAATGAATCAAGAACTTGTGTTGGTGGATGCAATCGGTTGGTTGCTTTACGTCGGATGTTAGCGGCGTGAATTAATATTAATAAATATGTATTTCGGACTGGACCTTTTACACATTAGCTATGCAAGGTTCATCCATAAAACATGTTCTCTATCGCTATTTTAAATCAGTTCACTAAAAAAATACGTTTTTTGTCTCGCTATTTTAAATCTTTTTATTATTATTTTATCTTGGAGATGTTGTTGTCCCACGGCCTCCTCCCCACCGCGCACACCCTCTCGGCCTCTCTCCGGCGTCGCGGCTGCCTCCCTTGAAATACCGCCTTTACCTGGTATGTCATGAAGCTGGGCATGTACGCTGCTGGCGGGGATACGCGCGGCGGCGTCTTATTTTGTTCGACGGGATCTTTGCGGACCAGACGTGGTGTCGGTGGCGGCGATTTGTCCGCTATCGCAAGTTGGGCCTCCTTGGACGACGTGCGCAGCTTTGTTCGACGGGTTTGCGCCGCAAGGACCTCATTTGCTTTGGAACGCCATGATGGGCGGGTACACCGCAGCGACGGGCGAAGCCAAATTTAGGCTTGCGCTGTTCCGACACGGATGCCGAGGTCGGGAGTAGAGGCCGATTTGAGGTGTAGGTGGTCTTTGGCGCTCTCCGCGGTGGCGCATTTGGGCAAGCCGAAGTCTAGGATCTAAGGACTAAATTGTAAATAAAACATTAAAACCACCCATCAAACCGCCATGGCCAATTGTGAACGGTTTTAAGAGTTCGATGGTCAAAGATACCCGATTTTGGAGGTCGATGGTTATTCTTGGACTTCGCCAAAGTTCGATGGCCAAAAATGGACTTTACTCCATAGGAAATGGTGAACTTGGGGCAACATCTCAATACCGCTTTCGGGAATCCACGATGCAGCAAGAGGCGCCGCCTCCCTAGCCCCAATCGCTTTGTCGGGCCATTTGCGACGCTGGCGGTTAGAAGGCGAGGGAAGGAGATCGCCGTGGAGGGGAGGAGACTCACCCGGCTAGCCGCTTCGCCGGAGCTTCGCCAGCCGTGGGAGGAGCTCCACGAGCCGCTAGCGCTGACGTAAAGGGGAAGGCGCGCCACGGCTGGCTACAGCTAGCGCGGGCGGTGTGGGGAGGCGGCTCATCGGACGGGGAGGGGTGAGGGGGCTCACCGGATTTGGGAGGGCTGTGCTCGCCCGGAGGGCGGTAGCCGCACCCGCGCCGCCCGAATCCGAGGCTCGCTGCGACACCCACGAGCTGCCGGAGCCATGGCCACGCCCCGCCCGAATCCGAGGGCTCCACGGCGCCCGTGGTAGCGGCGCGAGCTCCCGTCGCAGCGCCCACGCCGGCCGCCAGACTCCCTCAGCGCCCTGAGCGTAGGGGTGGCAACGGGCCGGGAGCACCGGAGGTGAGGGGTGGCGGCCGCTGGATACCGTCGGAGGTGGAGGCGGCGGCCGGCGGAAACCCTAGCCTCGCTAGGGTCACGCGGTCATTCGCGTCGAGAAGGAAAGGCAGCGTCGCGTGCAGTCGTGGGCACGGGGACGGGGAAAGACCGGCGAGGGGAGAAATTAGAACGGATCAAACGTTATTCCCATCATAACCAAGTGGCGGTGGGTAATTTTTACCCCAAAAGCGGTGGCAGTGGAAGGGCTGCTTTTTCAATTTGTATTAGAGTGAAAGCTGCTGTGGCTTTTGAGCCCTTTGGTTGGCTTTTGGCTTTTGACAAAAGCGTATGTACCTGGAAGCCCAACCAAAGGGACCCTAAATTGCTAGACCGGTGAAGAGATAATGAGATCTTTTTTTTTCTCAATCAAGCAAAGGCTTTGCATGTTTTATATTAAAAGAGAAAATGTTCCAATACAATAGGGATGACAATAGATTCTCAGAAAGTTTAGCTTAATCCCTAACCCTAAACACTACTTATCCTATTACTGGCTGCGGTAGCCAACCGAATTCTTGGGACCTGCCCAACCAAGGACTTGGGGAGATCAAGCCCTCGAGGTTGGGCAGCGCCGAAGAGATAAGGGAGATCTCACTACTCCTTTTTTTGTTTGGCCAAAATAATCATGCATATAGATGATTTGGTTATGTTTCTTGTGGTCCAATGTCACATGCCAAAATTGGGTCACCATGGGTGGGGCTAAAAGGGCCCAAACCAAAGCATGACCGCCCGGGGAGGGGAGGGGGGCGGCGAGAGGGCCGGCGCGGCCGCCGATCTCTGTCTCTCTACTTTGTCATCAAGTTAGGATTATCTTAGGACTTTTTGGTGTACAAGGGATATTCCAACTCTATAAGGAAATCTCTTATTAGGAAATAAATAGGATTGCTTGTAAAGGTACTCCAACTCTATAAGGAAACCTTTAGAGATTGCTTGGATTACAAGTCCTTTAGGAGAGCCATATAAATAGGGAGCCTGTAATCTCTTTGGGGACAAGCAAGAAAGAATAGTTCCGTGCCTCCACGCCTGCGATGCGACGCCACCCCCTGCCACCTCCACAGCGCGCGCCGCCCCTCCCTCCCCCGCGGCTGCCCTAGGGCGGCAAGAAGCGCGCTGCCGCCCTCAGCCTCTGCCGCCGTGTCACCTCCGCCCACCCCTCCTTTGCGAATTTGTGACGGCTAATTGTCCGGAGACCCGGGGATGATTCCCACCGGATGGCTTCCGAGATGTGTGAGTTCACCATGGTGTTGAAAAGCTCCTCGACGACAACTGCGTCAAGATCGGACACCGCTTCGACGAGATCGAAGAGACACGCCTTTGTCGCATGGAGTACCTCTACATCAACCCCCTCCACACTACAACAATGGCGGCCGAGCTAGAGGAGCCCCGGCGGCGGCCCGCGCCCGGCGAGGGGGCGCCCACGAGGCGCTACCGGGCGCCACCTCCGTCCCCGATGACGCCATCGACGGCGACTCCGAGCCTATCATCCTCCAGCTGGAAGAGGGCAGCGACGTCACCGAGACCGTCAATGACAACAGCTCACCGCCAACAGCTGCTTCCTCTCCACCGACACCAGCATCTGCGTAGGAGACCGACTCAACCCAGCAGGCGCCACCCGCAGCACGCCCCCTTGCACCACCGAGGCGCCCACCCTGGTGTCAACCGTGGCGACCTGCCTCCGGTACCGGACCACCCACACCACGGTATTTTCGATGCGGCTTGGAGGTACCGCGATGCGATGGCGGCAACGACCCCAACCTCTGGATCGGCAAGATGGGGCTTCTCTTCCAGCTGCACCATGAGATAGACCCGAGTTCTATGGCCGGTATGCTGCTTTCCGCCTGACAGGTCCTGCTACGGTGCAGTTTTGACAGACTGTCCCGGAAAGCGGCGGTCGAGTGGGATGTCTTCATGCGCTACCTGTGGGCGCGATTTGAACAACCATCGACAACAACACTACGGGAGAGTTCGCGCCTCCAACACAGGAAGGCGCGCTAGGCGACTACATCGACACCGCCGAATCCTATGCGCTCCGGACCTCGAGCCAGCTCCTGCATCGGCCTCTTCGGCGGCCTATGTGACACACTTTCGCCCGAGTTCTCGGCGAGTACGAGCTAAGGGCGATGGGCGAGGCCATTGCCCTCGCCGCGATGCTACAATGACGAGCCACCGACAGCAGCGGCCCGACGATGTCGATGACCACCGCGCCGGCAAGGTCGTCAACATCGACACCACCATCGACGCGGCGTTGGCGGACGAGCGCCCAGCCCCCCCCTTTCAACCTGCCATGGAGATGCTCGGCGACATGGCGGCGCCCGACCTCCTCAGCGGTTACACCTTGAAGCGACGACGAATCAGGAGCTCGGCATCATCGCAGGCGCCATCGAGCTATGGCGACTGCACCTGAGTGGACCCTCTATAATGGCATTGTGAGGTACTTTCGCTACTCACGTTCGGCGGCCTCGGAGATACTCCCGACCTCCTCCTCAACAATGGCGTCCCCCTGCATGGAGTAGCAGTGGGATTCCATCTTCCGACACTTCCGCGGGAGCAGCAGGCCTTCCCAGCGAGTGTCCTACTCCTGATGGTGCGCCCGAGCATCAGGCTAGATGACGTGACGGTGGCGGTGCTCCTCTTCGGCGACAATGGCCAAGAGTTCCTCTGCATCGACAACGTCGGCATTGGCGAGTTGGGCCGCCCGGCACCCCAGCTTGGGCCACCAGTGAGCACGACCAGTGACCTCCTCTACGGGTGCCTGCCGCCTCACCTCGGCGCCGGTTGTTTCCACTCCGCACGTGTTACGTAGGCACATCACGCCCGGTACATGTGCCTGCACCTATGCCTTCCAACACCCCGGTTGCTCGCCCGGCCGCTCGAGTTGTCGGCGTTCTCTACGCCTCGGTCATGAGGCGTGCGTGGATGGATCGGCCATTCGTGCAACCCCGCTGAGCTACAAGTTCAACATCTGCGCCCGGCAGCCTGCACCTCGACTTCTCCTTCGGCGGCGACACTACAACCTGCAGCGACTCCAACGACAAGTCCGGCCGACTCATGCTCAACTTCGGTCCGAGTCGTATATTCACCGATCGGCCTCGCTTTCTCACCCACTTGGTGGGTTGGCGGACAGCGACGTGGACGCGCCGCCTCGTCGAACGGTGGGAAGATGTCACATGCCGAATCGGGCCAGCCATAGGTGGGCTAAAAAGGGCCCAAACCGGCGTGGTCGGCCCGGGAAGGGGAAGGGACGCTGGGCGTGGCGCGTTCCAGCGTTCCATCTCCGTCTCTACTTCGTCATCAAGTTAGGATTATCTTAGGACTTTTTGGTTTGCAAGGGATATTCCAACTCTATAAGGAAATCTCTTATTAGGAAATAAATAGGATTGCTTGTAAAAGGTATTCCAACTCTATAAGGAAACCTTTAGAGATTGATTGGATTACAAGTCCTTTAGGAGAGCCATATAAATAGGGGAGCATATAATCTCTTTGGGGGACAAGCAAGAAAGAATAATTATGTGCCTCCCTGCCCCGTGCGCCGCCGCCCCTGCCACCTCCACCGCGCCGCCCCTCCCTCCTCCCCCCCCACACACACACACACGCGGCTGCCCTAGGGCGGCCAAGCCACCGCCGCGCCGCCGTGTCACCTCCGCCACCCCCCTCGCTGCGGACTGTGACATCTAACATGTCCAACCTCGACTTGGAATGGGTACTCGCATTTTTCTAGATTTATTTTAGAATTTAATGGCGCTATACTTCCAGTGGTAGGGTTTGTATATGTGTGTTCATAGGGGTGAGTGTGCATGTGTTTTTTAAAAATATATGGATCTAACTTCTAAAGAGACTCACAAGTATCCACTTTGCAGGTTAGCTTCTCAAAGGAGATAGTCTGATGCCCTGATGAATTGATTTTCAGTTCTCTCTATTTTTATAGATATAAAAAAGAGAGATACCTAGCATGAGATGACGACCAGCTGTGTAATCTAACCTTAATCTTCCAGCATGACGGCCGGTGTGCGTAGGGAGCCAGCTAGGCAGCTACTGCTTGGCGACTCGTTTTGGTCCCAGCGACGACCGTTGAACCCTGGAGTATATGTAGTGCAGACAGCGAACAAATGCAGTGCCCATGCTACCTCTCGATCAATTCATCATTTACCCATCATCCTATATATTCCCAGCACCAACCACAGAAACACAGACACACGATGAACTCCGCCCCAGTGCTAGCCGCTGCCATGTCCATGTTTATGCTCCCTTTCTTGGCTGCTTTGTTGCTGGGAGCGCCCACCGCGGTCCATGGGACCTCTGGCAAGCAGAAGCAACCCCTCCATATTCCTTCCAGGGCCTCCCTGTCACACTGCCCCTCACGCTGCGGGGACATCAAAATCTCCTACCCCTTCGGGATAGGACCAGGTTGCTTCAAGCAGGGCTTCGAGCTCACCTGCAACCACACAGCTCATCCTCCTAGCCTCTTTTTCGCAAATAGTACCACTCAGTTCAATTCCTCCATTCATGACGGCTATAACTATGTTAAAGTTTCTCCAATCGGCTTCAACATCACCAAGATCCCAGGGGTGGACACCTACTATAGGACATGGGAGGCCCCTGCCAAGGGCGTCATGCTCGATGAGACGGCAACGATTTGCACGTTGTGGGCTGCGATGTTGACTCCTACCTGTTCAGCCACCACAATACCTCCGATATTGTCGGTGCTTGCACAAGTACTTGCAGAGACGCAAAAGAGATCAAGGAAAGTTCAGCCGTGGAGAGACATTGTCTGGGGAACAATGGCTGCTGCAAGATCGTGTTGCCGTGGGACCTGAAACTACCAGCGTTTTGGGTCAAAGTTGTTCATCATGACAGCGCAGTGGCAAAAGCAAAACAACACCACCCTCATGTCAAGGTTATTGTATCAAGTTATTACGATTACTATACAAACGATCTTTACTCGAGTTGGGTAAATTCAAGCAATGTGGGAGGTTCGTGGCTTGAGATGACCATCAGGGACCAACCAAGCTGTGAACGTGGGAAGATGAATTGGGGCAGTTATGCTTGCAATGATGATAGTGACTGCAACAACATACCATCTGGGGAGGCTACAATTGCTTGTGTCCCGGTTACGCGCATGGCAACCCCTACGTTGTAAACGGCTGCACCCAAGGTATATAACTCGTTGCTGATGCTGTTGCGTCTTCTTGTCCGTTTCAATTGTTTAGCACATGTTTCCTTATTTTCAAATTGCGAGCTGTTTTAGCTTTGCCCTATATAAATCACATTTCTCTTGAGATTTCACCAGTTTATATAAAAAAAACTACACAAACATTTACGGCATTAAAATAAGACTCATATATATTAAATTGACCATGAAATATATTTTTTTATAGTGCATTTATTTGATATTGTAGATGTTAATAATATTTTCTCTATAAACTTGGTTAAAAGTTAGATAAGTTTAATTTAGGGCAAAACTAAAAACAGACTACTGTTTTAAATGGATGATGCTCTCTCCCTTTGCACTGTCAGTTAATATGATGCCTCCAAGAAGGCAAGAACCCGTCATTTTAGTCATGATTTTATTCCACAAGTTTGAAACAATCATCAATCCCTGCACCACTACCTTCAGCTGCAATATTTTGTTATCGTCACAATTTGTGAACAACCTGTCAAATGTCTAATGTCTTTACTACTGCTAAGAAGCTAGATAGCCTTATTATTTTTTTGGATTTATTAATCTTCATTCCTCACCACAGTTATTTGACATGAAACAGATTACGATTCAAGGCCCAAACAGCAGAACTGTACGAGATCATGTGGAAACGTGACAATTCCATTCCCTTTTTTGGAATTGAAGATGGTTGTTTCGCAAGCAATGACTTTCGACTCAACTGCACACCAAGTAATGTCACTGTTCTTGACCGTGGTTATGCACAATATCGTGTGACTACTGTATCACTTGGTGATGGGGTTATGTATGCTACGAACATGCTGAATGACACAAGCTCAATAACATCGAAAGGCTAGTTGACTCTAACAATGATGACTTTTTGAGGAGTCTGTTGTGGATGGTATTTTTGATTTCTCTCAGGAAGATGGAATAATAAAATGGGTTGTTGCCAACTTAACTTGTCAACAAGCTATGCAAATAAATGCTACGTATGCATGTGTCAGTCAGAACAGTGACTGCCAAAATGTCATGCGAGGGAAATCACATGATGGATATCGCTGCAAGTGTTCCGAAGGCTTCAAGGAAATCCATACCTGCATAATAATTGTACAGGTATATGTCTCTCTTAACCATATTTGCACTTTTTTCAAAATTTTTTTTTCAATCATTAGCTTATAAATAATGCAAAATACATATTGTATAAAATGTATAATAATTCAAAGTCATTTAGAATCATCATATATATGCATTACTTGCATCACCAGCAGCTCTATGCATGATCACATAACACATTGGTTTTTGAAAATTAAAGCTTAAGCATGCTTTACTTGTGATACCATCATATGACGCAATTACTTGTATTGGTGTAGATATTGATGAGTGCTCTATTCCAAATAAATGCAATGGAATATGCCGCAACTTTGATGGAGGCTTCAGTTGTATTTCAGCTAAGCATAATATAATTCTAGGTCAGTATTTTTTTTTTTTGTCAGCCAATTGGAATTTGAATTGACAGAATATTCATATCCACCTTTAATTTTTAATGGGTCTAGGTATTGCCATCGGGCTTGCTTGTGGCCTTAGCTCCATAAGTGTTGGACTAGGTGCGGTCGTACTCACACGTAAGTGGAAGAAAGGCATCCAAAGGAGAATCCGAAGAGCATATTTCATGAAGAATCAAGGTCTACTATTGGAGCAACTAATCACGAATGAAAACACTACAAACAAGACTAAGATATTCTCCTTGGAAGAGCTAGAGGAGGCAACCAACAACTTTGATGCTACTCGTGTTCTTGGTTTTGGAGGACATGGCACAGTCTATAAAGGGATTCTATCTGACCAACGAGTGGTGGCTATAAAAAAATCTAAAATAGTGGAGCAAATAGAGATAGATCAATTTATCAATGAAGTTGTTATTTTGTCTCAAATTATACACCGGAATGTGGTGAAACTTTTTGGTTGTTGCCTAGAAGATGAGGTTCCTCTACTAGTCTATGAGTTCATATCAAATGGCACTCTATATGACCTTCTTCACACGGATATCACAACAAAATGTTTGCTATCATGGGATGATCGTATAAGGATTGCAATAGAAGTAGCAGGGGCGCTTGCTTATCTACATTCAGCTGCTTCAATACCAATTTTCCATAGAGATGTGAAGTCTTCAAATATACTCTTGGATGATAACTTCACCACAAAGATTTCAGATTTTGGTGCTTCAAGATCTCTTTCACTTGATGAGACTCATGTGGTGACAATTGTTCAAGGAACATTTGGCTACTTGGATCAGTATTATCATACAAGCCAACTAACCGAGAAGAGTGATGTATATAGTTTTGGAGTGATTCTTGCGGAACTTTTGACAAGAAAGAAGCCAATTTTTATCAATGATATAGGTGAAAAACAAAACTTGTCCCTTCGGCCGTCAAAGGATTTCATGAAGGTTCTCTTGTGGAAATAATGGATCCTCAAGTTCTGGAAGATGCAGACCAGGAAGAGACTAGTGAAATTGCCTCACTTACAGAAGCATGCTTAAGGGTAAAAGGAAGAGATAGACCTACTATGAAAGAAGTAGAGATGAGGTTGCAGTTCATAAGAACAAAGAGACTTAGAAAAAAGACAACATTTACATGAAAAAAGATGGAGATATTGAACCCTTGTTTTGCCCAGAATCTAAGAACCTAAATGAACATACCGATCTTGTCAATGGTGCCAATATAACACCCCAGAGGATATCTGGATGCTACAGTATAGAGCAAGAATCTGTGTCGTCACTTAGACCACGCTAACTACATTTGTGAAACATAAGAGAGGGTATTATTAGTTTAGATAATAGATGCATATGAGATGGCATATATTTTAGCAAACAGTTACAATATATTTAGTATGTTTGGATGATATTGTATCACATTTTTTTTTTTTTTTTTGAGAAACATATTGTATCACATATTTAGTTGTGTTATGCCCAATGTATTGTAGACCATATCTCTTGTATATCTTTATATTTGCTAGATGCGTAAGGTGTAATGTAAGTCATTATACTAAGATGATATTGTCTAAAATAGTTGTGGTTGTCAATGGATTGATCAGTGCCTCTAGTTGGCATATGTCTGATATATGATTTAAACTGGAATACGCGCTTAGGCGTGATCTCAAAAAAATGGTTTAAACTGGAACATGCATATTGTTGCATTTTGGCTCTTGTTCAGCTATATCAGGAGTGTCCACCGCGCTCCACAAAACTTCCTTCAATTAACCAGCTCCTACATATCCCTTCACCCCCATGTCTCACTACCCTCACGCTGCAATGACATCAAAATATCATACTCCTCTAAGAGCCTAGGTTGCCTCAATGCTTCGATCTCACATGCGAGCCCAGCTCTCCTAGTCTCTTTTCACAAATAGTGTTGGACTCTACTTTGACTTGGCCCATTTTTATTCAATTAAATAAAAAAATCATAAGCCCATATTAAATTCTGGGGTGCAAAAAGGTTTAGTCCCATATGGAAAATTGACTAAATGTTGCCTCGACTTAAATAGATGAGTATTGTGTGCTCCTGTTGTGAAGTTGAGAAAGGAAAAAGGTGTTCCACACGTGTGCCTCAAGTCTTGCCATCCTGAGGCATGAGCTTGAGCGTATGTGAGAACGTATGGGCCTGGCACACTAGGTGAGCTAGTTTTGACACTTGGGACAGTTGATCAGCACAACCCACCCAATGCTTCTTCGTTGCCACTGCTCTTTGTCTTCAATGGTGCAGAAAACTTGAGTGCACATGCTTCTGGCTCAGCAGGCCTCTCGAACTCTATTCACAAAGACACCTGAACAAGTAGCTGGTGATCAAGTTTTTAAGGAGCACTTCTTCGCGCGACTGCTCGATCATCTTTGTCTATTTCCCAATTCCCAGTTCCTCCTATAAACGGAGGTGACTAACTGCTTTTCGGAGAACGTTTGAGGGACTACATTGCATATCTTTTCTACATCAACTATAATCCATGACATCAGAAAGGTCACTATGTCGACTAGTGACAGTAGTGTTGCTGGTTCCTTTTTGCACAGGTTGCGCCTCTAGGTATATCACTATAACTGCACAAGTTTTTTCATGTATATTATGCTATCTTTCTAGATTAAAATGTGTTGTAATTTGCCTAAATCTCTAACTGATAGGCATTTTTCGGCTAGCTCACTACTGCACTTAAGCCAAAAGATTTAGATGGTTCAAATTACAATAGATGGTGGGCCAAGAAGTGCATATATGGCTTACTACTATGCGCATTTTGATATTGCCATAGCGAAACCGATTGCGCCTCTCACTCCTATAGTGAGGAGAGTGTGTTTGAGGCCCATAATAATCTATTTTGTGGTGCCTTAATAAGTGTGATGTCAGAAAGTTTCATGGATGTGTACATGCTTGCCTCCAACCTCCAGGAGAGGAATTTGTTGGAAGCACTTAGGCCAAATTAGCGATTTCTGATGCCAATTGTGAGCTGTATTGATGGGAACAAGAGTGTACGCTCTCTAACAAGTTTTACTCTTGATTTGGTGGAGGCTTGACACACAAGATCCAGCTTCCGATCACAGAGACTAGAACCCTGCAATCATAGCATCATGTCTCCTTCGGTTATCAAGCATGCATTACCCAATTAACCTCACCATGAAGGCTAATCCCTATACATGAGAGTACACTGCTATACCTTTGCGTATTATATTCACAATGCACAGTACACCATGTCATTAGTATTCTTTTACTATCTCTGATGAAGATGCTAGTAAGGTACATGACATAAGATCGATGATCTTTTTTTTTGAAAAAAGCGTACCATTGGCACATATTTCATTAAGAAAAGTGGAAAGTTTACAAATGATTCGCAAGTAATCCACAGATTACTCACGAAAACACACGGGCACAAACAAACAACGCAAAGCATCCGAGAACAACCCCAATAGCTGATCCTATTAAGAAGCAAATAGTGGTGAGTGGGGCGAACCCTCCATCTAACAACCCCAATAGCTGATCCTATTACAACCAAAACTCAACACCCGGTAGCTAGCAGTGTACGGAGGTACGTAACGACGACAACAACAGCAAAGCATCCGCCAGAACAAAGACGGCAAAGCATCCGTCAGACCAACCTCGACAGCAAAGCATCTGCCGGAAAGACAACAGCGGCAAAGCATCCGCTAGATGAACCTCGGCAGCAACCTGCCGGAAGACGACCGCGACATCGGCGGCACGCGCTCACCGGAAACGTAGGCTCGAAACGACCGCGACCTCGACAACATACGCATACCGGAAACACGTGCTCGTGGCGACCGTGACCTCGGCAGCATGCACCTGCCAGAAACGCAAGCTCGTATAAGACACACGGTGGCAAAGCATCCGCCCAAGCGACGAAGAGCACCTCAGCGGCAAAACATGTGCCGGAAACGACAACAACAGGAGCCACAGGTACCACTAACTAGACACAACCGAGTGGGGAGGAAAAATGAAGCGCAGCAAGGATCAGCATGACGACCATACCGACCAGGGGCGCAGCCGTAGAGATTGCAGGGGTGCTCAAGCGTCGCCTTCAGGAAGGAGATCGACATCCGCGAACGCCAACAACGCAAAAGAGAGCACGAGAGGTCCTTCGATCCCAGCCTGCAAGACGAGCCACCCTTCCCCGACGAGCTGCATATACCCAACTTGCAACGCCCACACTACTAGGGTAGTCCGGCATGCCTGGAGCGTCACCACGAAGCCACAGTCGCACGCCCGCACCACCTCGGCCCCACCACCACGGCGGCGCCGCAAACGAACACGGACAAGCAGAAGGGTCAGGCCACCGACCTCCGCGGCGCCGCTGCAAGTGGAAGAACGACGATGCCCCTAGGGAGCTGCATGGCGCCAAAAGCATCACCGTCGCCCCGCCCAGCCGAGGTTGGGCTTAGCCGCCCCATTCCACTAAGCAGGGCGACGCCACAAGTAGCACAGGGGTGGACGCGCGGTGTCGTCAGGACGGGGCCCGGGCGGCGTCCCGTGCCCCTGCGGACCGAGCAGAGCGGAGGCTAGAGGACCTACCCGGTGCTAGAGACCGGGCCGCGAAGGCCCGGGAAGAGATTAGTGAAATTTCCTTAGGTGCAAAGCAATGCTTATCCCATTTCTTCACCGAAGGACTTCACCGAGGGTCTCTTCTTGAAATAGTGGATCCACAAGTTATGGAAGAGGCGCAGACCGGAAGAGATTAGTGAAATTTCCTTACTTGGAAGCATGCTTAAGGGTCAAAGGAGGAGAGAGACCATCTATGAAAGAAGTAGACATGAGGTTGCAATTCTTAAGAACAATGAGGCTGAGAAAAATACATCATTTACCAGAAAAAAGATGGAGGTATTGAGCCTTTGCTATGTGCAAAATCTAAGAATTCACTTGAACATATTGAACTTATTAATGCTGCACATATACCACCTCAAAGAGACTTCAAGAAGCTACGTTTGGAGCAAGAATTTGTATCTTCATTTAGGCGATGCTAACTACATTAGAGTAAGATGATCTTGTGTGCTTATATGCTGCTTCATCTGAGATATCGTATATTTAGAGGTTACATTTAATTTCGAATCTTTGGATGAGATTGTATCCTGAGATTTATTTTCTCGTGTAATATGCACAATGTATTACACCAGATGGCTTGTATCCTTCTATATGATGGCTTGTATCCCTTCTATATATTTCTGTAGATGCATATAGGGTCTAAAACTCAAGTTCCTATATTAAAGATATGGTTCTATAAGAACATAGTTGTGGTTGTTGAAAAGTCTTGATAATTTGGTATCACACCGGCGCAATCATTGTGTCAGAAGCATCAGAATAATACATTATTTCAACTGCAACATGTTGCTGTACTTTTATGAATTCAGTAAGCATCAAACTAATATGAATTGATACTCGGAGCAAGTAAAGATAAGGCAAACTCACTTTCCGCCACTCTTCCCTTCAATGTCCTTTCATGGCGTAATCAATAGCACGGCCAATATGTGTATTCCACACAGAACTTCAAAGCTGCATTTGCATATCTGAAATTAAAGTATGTACAAAGTGTACCCTACAGATGCAACTAATCTGCATATGAAAAATCTGAATTAGCTTGTCGACTTCTTATACCTCAGAACATTGTGAGACAAGCGTGGATCTGTATCTATCCTAGGAACATCGTGTAGCAACTATCGGTTATACATATGAAGCAATACATTCGATTGAAAATGACCATGGCGCAAGGAAGCCTACCAATTCAAGGAGATAACAGTAGCCAAGGCCCAACGTCTCGCGGACGCATCAACCGGTTTATTCGTCTTTGGGAACGTCGGAGGAGAGAGAGGAGGAGAGCCTGTTCCGCTTTGAGGAGCCACTTCCGACTACCGACGCGCGGCGACCTAGCAACATCGGCGCGGCGTCGGCAGAGTCGGCGGCGAGGAGTCGATGTGCTCGAGGGGAGTAGCAGTGGCACGAAATTGGGCCTGAAAGGATTTTCTTTGATGGGCCTGGTCGATACTTTTCGTGAATATGGCCAGAACTGCTGTCGCCGTGGGTCAAGGACTTTTAACACGCCAAGCATCCAGCCACAGCCAGCAGTAGCATGCTCACGCCGCGACCAGGGCCTCATGTCCGGACAATCCTTGCTCCCAGTTCAGTGCTGTTGATTGTGCATTGACCATTTGACTGCAGGTTTCGCAGCAGCTTCAGCCAGTAGGTTTGGCGGGAGGCGGAGGAGAACGCCACGGCGAAAATGATTTGCCTCAAGTTTGATCATGGCGAGCTCTTCCTCAAAATGGCAGGAACCCGCAGATAGGAGACTATAGGCTATGGCACGGGGATGAGTCAAAATTCTTGAGGCAATAACTTCTCGAGGACAAGTACCTAAACCTTTCGAATTCAAGAGCAAGTTTTTAAAGTACTTCTTTTGTCCTAAAATAATTATACATATATGGCTTCTCGAGGAGTCAAGAATTTTTTAAAGTTTGATCAAATATATAAAAAGGGGTTTTGCTATAATGTCCTCAAGGACTGGATGAAAAGTTCGCCTTGACTCGGCTTGTTAGTGGCTCAGTTGGTTTATATTTTTCATGAGCTAAGCCAACATTATAGCTCATATAGTTAACGAGCTGGCTCTTGAACCTAACGAGCCAAAGATGTTGGTCTTGAACTTATATTAGTTTGTATTCTTATCTTGCACTTTACAGTTTGGTTCATGATTGTCATAGATAATATAAACATCGGATTGATATGACTCTATTACATTACTTTTAATGGATGTATGGATAATTAGTAATGGATTATGGATACATTATGTATGAT
>JADLZK010007225.1:0-44639 GCA_015847255.1 Hyparrhenia diplandra
AGATATAGTGTGTAGTTAAAACATCTTAGGACTGTTGTTTTGAAACTTGAGGGAAATGAGGAATAAAAAGCGGAGAGGTAGAAGAAAAACATAAAAAATAGTAGGAATGCGTTGATAAAACATATGAAAGAAAAAACACATGAGTTTTATAAAGATGGGTGTTTGGAACACATAAATACACCGAGTATATATGAAATGAAATATAAGAGCCAAACAGTAATCCTATTTTATTATTACTTGTTGCATGCCAGTGTTCTCTTCAACCAAGTATGTTGCATTAATGGCTATATGGTGGACCTATCACTCCAATAGTGGCCCCCTGCTCAATGAGTCACATCAAGTCTGGTTTTCATCTTGTCCTTGTACAATATAGAGTGCTCTTCTGTCATCAATTTCCTTCACTAATGTATTAGATGCTATTAAACAAATAGTTGCAAGGTGCATACATGGTCATACCGCCACAGATGGCACACCGTGTCTTTTGATGAGCGAGTTTGTCTCCCCGGACTTCACGAAGGAAAATGAACCAAGAGGGGCGATGAACCTCAAAACATATAGATGCAGGAACCTTTCCTCGGAAAGGAATCGGTGAATCCTTTGTTCTAAACGCACATCTACAGTAGCAAAACTACAAGAATGCCAATTCCTTGAAATTCCCTTGATCGAAACACATCCTTATAATTTAGAATCTTACTATCGCCATCTTAAGCTGCGGTGCCGACCTCTTATCACTACTTGGTACCTCCTCCTTTCATTGTGCCGACGCCCTCAACAATCACCAGGACTTATAGTCGACCACCACCATTCGATGATGCTATTGAAGATGTTTCTATCAACAACAACAATGGAACCAACGGCTCTTTGGTAAACTAAGGCACTTTCACAATTGTTTCCTTTATGTCACATGCATTCTCTCCTCTTACTTCTACTAAGTTGGCCTCCAACCTGGCGAAATTCGGGGTATTACACATCACGGGTGTACTATGGTGCATATGCGCTTTTTTTTTCTTTGATTAGGGCGTGCAATAATGCTCTATTGGGGAACTTTGTTTGTGACAATGGCTTATGCCACTAAACCAACACGATAACTGATCATGCCATCGGTAGCAAACACCCGCACACGGGGCTAGTCGATGAACTATGCTACACAATTACCACTCAAAATAAGAAAACAACATTCAAGCTCACCTTCCAATTGATTCTTCGAACTACTCAGAGCTCCGAGGATAAAACTAAATGGAGATCCCTCCTCATGATTCCCAAGTTCTTCGATACCACATATATCGGACACGTAATAGAGTGAACCTCCATGTTTCACCTTCTAGCCCATGTAAAAGCGGTGTGTTTTGCATAGTTGACCAAAACAATGGGACCACCCAAGCCAACCTAGTCAAACCTTGAGCAAGGCGGTACTCGTAAACACTTGGAAACTACGGTGCTCGAAGAAGCTCCTTCTCATATCTATGAGAAGGGAGATTGGAAAGATTATCAATCGTATTTACGATTCAACCACGAGTTAAAGGTGTGCCTCCATCTAGGACTACAAATTGGATACTCAATAGGCAGTACTCGGATGCCACTTGATCATTAAATTATTAGCCCGACAAGCATAAATGTCAGCGATAAACTTGTTGATCTCATTATTAGTCACTTGATGATGGGCGATTAGCGGCTTGGCATGGGGCGGGAGAGGAAGAGGGGGAAGGCAGGCAGGCGGCTGGCGGGCCGTGGTAGCGACCTAGCCCTAGCGGGCAACAACGGTGAGGGCCTAGGATGGGAGGCCTCTAGGGGTAGCTACAGGCCCTCATATGAGTCAACCTAGGTGCCTTAAAATAGGTTTCCTTCGTGCCTATGGTTCATATTGTGTCTTAGAAGCTACATTACTAGGAACTCTATCCATCAAATAAGGAGGACCCTTAAAGGTACATCAAAATAAAAGGCCTGTTTGGTTCAATGGACTATGGACTAAATATTAGTTTGTAAAGTTGTTTTGTTCAAGGGATTAATTTGGTACACAAAGTATATATATATGGACTAAATGGGCTAAAAATTTAAACTAGTAGTCTCGGTTAGCATCTCAAGAGAGACTAATGAACTAAGGACTAAATGAGACTAAAAATTAGACCATTAGTAATCTTATTTGGTAATTTTGGGACTAAATGAAACTAAAATTTAGTCTCCATAGTAACCAAACAAGGCCTAACTTAACATATTCCTAAGGATTTCCATGAGTATGCTCCTGTCTTACGGCCGCCCCGTTGATGAGGTGTTTTTGCCATAGTAAACGCACAAATGCCACGACTCTGAAGAAACCTTGCGAATGGATATGAACATGACCACTTTCATCAGGCTTCCCAAACTATTCACCCCTCTATCAGATTTTACCACGTTTACTTTCCTATCAAGTTGCCTTTCCACCCATTCACAAAACACCTCTAGGATGCTTGCGGTTAAGTGCAGATAACAATAACATGAGAAATCATCAATAAAAAGAACGAATAACTTCATGCAACAGGTAACGATACAATAACATAAGAAATCATCAATTTAAAGAATGAAATGTTTTTCACCGTCCCAAGAAAGGAACGTCAAATGGACCACAAATATTAGTGCGTATCAACTATGTGAGAATTTCATGCCTTCAATGCAATCCACACATACATTCTGGTCAACAAAATCCAAATGAGATAGGATTTTACATTTAGAGGAGTCAAGGGTCTCTTGGGCCTTAACCTATTATGGTTAATTGGTAGCTTGCTTAGGGACCAAGTCAACCCTCTCTATATAATGAGAGGGATGTATCAATCTGAAGCAAGCAAGAGATTAAGAAGGAAAACTCTTCTCTCTTACCGGCCGTGGGCAAAGCCCAAAGCGGCGCCCTAGCGCCCCCAAGCCCCAAACCTAGCCGCCCGCCTTGAGCGATACTGCAATGGGTACTGTAGCGGCGCCCTCGCTGCCCTCTCCTTCTCCTCGATCCCCTACAGCCCATCCACGTCCATAACAATCTGTCAATCCGAATCAAGCAAGAGATTAGAAGGAAATCCCTTCTCTCTTGCGGCGGCCGGCAAGCCCCACGGCGGCGTTTCTAGCGCCCCCACAGCCCCAAACCCTAGCCGCCGCTGTGAACAGTACCCGTTGGTACTGTATCACGCCCTCGCTGCCCTCTCCTTCTCCTCGATCCCCTACAGCCCATCCACATCCATAACAATTTCACTTTTCACAAGCCTCATAATTCTTTCTTTGGATATGTGATCCAATCTCTTATGCCACAAGAAAGTCACTCTCTCATTATGTGCACTTTGTTTTTCCAACAATATGTTCAACATCAAATAGGGATTTAGAAAACATCACCAAGATTGAAATGGTATAAACCACCAATTAAAAAATACCAGAACCATAACAATATTTATTCTTAACATACGGTGAGCAACCACAAACTTAAAACTTATTAATCACATCCATCTTGCACAGAGACACAAGACTTCTAGGACACTCGGGAACATATAGAGACCTTTTCAAATCCAAGTGTGGACCAGTCTTGAGAATTATTCTATAAGTCTTAAGTCTCGATCATGTCACTTCATGCCTTCATCCTATTCCCATGTACATTTAGGTCTGCTTATGGGTTGGATCATATGGAATTCCTGCATATATAATATGTGAAACATGAATAGTAGCACCAGAATCTAGCCACTCGGTCTTATTTAGTTTTAAGCATATAGAAACAGAATGTATACCTTTCTTTTCGAACCATTTCTTTCTCTTCACACAATCCTTGTTGAAATGGCCAATTTTCTTACAAAAATGGCATCTCAACTTCTTATGGATTTGTCCTCACTAATATGAAGCGGATTCTTCACCTTCTGTAACACCTAGGAATGCATAAGGAATAAATACATGTTTTTAGTATGGATTAAGAAAATTTTATAGAAGGTTGATCGAGCACTTTAAAGAGAAACAAAAGTTAACCTTTTGATTAGTTGCTCAAATGAATGGCCAGAGGCCATGAAAACAAAGGGGCTCGTCGAATGCATTCTGTTTTGACTTACCCATACACGATGTTCATAGTATGGATCATGAAGTTTCTAAGATCTACTAGAGTTTCAGATTTTTAATGCATGTTTAATATGAAAAAGAAAAGAAATAGTGTAGTTGTCATATATGGCAGTGCATTTGTGTGTTATTCATGTTTACGTTTGTTTGTATAATGGTGTTGGTACTGAAATTTGTTTCTCATAAGGAGGTTTGCCTTTGGAAAATGCCCAGTTCTTCGCTTGATCGTCGGTAAAGGCAAGTAAGCGTGTCGCTGTGTAGTCCACGTACTTTAACTTTATTATTTGAATTAGCTCCATTAAATGCCAGTGCCTCACACTAGCCATATAAAAGGGGCTACTGCCTTGGCTATATTGGCCTGGAGGCTGACAGAGTTGGTGGATGAGGTTGTGCGACTGGTGGTGATGACCGAGATAGGGGCTCGGCTTCTGGAGTTAGGAGCGCCATTGGGAGTGGTTGATGACCCGGATTTACGAGGGGACCCAACGACCCCGTCATCCACAACGAGGACAGTGGTTGAGAGATGGCAGCCGCAGGCAGGGAATGGGCACTCCAAGGGCGGGCACCAAGAGAGCTGGGTTGTGTAGGAAGGTACAGAAGTGATGGCAATGACGACCATAGATGAGGAAGCTGCATGGGGTGACTCAGTGGTGAAAACTGGCGAGAAGAGATGGAAGTGAGAGAAATGGAGGGAGAACAGGGGGCTGAGGCACAGGTCACCTCTACCTATGGTAACAGCAACGGAAATCCTTGGAGGGTCGTCCTCTCATTGCTGTCGTGGCCTCGTGCCCATCTCTCTAAGGTATGGTGTTGACTGTGAGGGCCAAAATAGTAAATAGTTTTGGTCTGGTAAAAAATTTTGGTTAAACAAAGAAGACTAAAGTATTAAAAATAAAGTGCACAAAGATATACCAGATTTGAGCTGGGTGAAGGTGTTGTCTGCCTTTCCACTTGTGGGTTTTGTTGATTGTGTTGGTTCTGAGCGCTCAAGGTCCTAATAGCAAACAGCAATTGCGGCTCAACTGGTCCCTTCATCATAATGTAGTAGTCATTCTGCTCAAACAATACAGGAACCAAAAAACAAAATGGCAATGAAAAGCAAGATTTTATTTTTGCTCCCAGAAATATACTTGATCTCTAGTATATCAACAAAGCCTTGCAAAAGATTAAGGGGATGGGATAGCAATACCTTGTTTGGGAACTTTCTGTACAAGATCTCCTCAAGCCGCTTTGCCAGTTTTGGCAACCGGCTCCGCCACTCAGCTGATGATTGTTTCCTTCCTATATATTCAAATCTGTAGGAATAGCAAAAAACAGTGTCATATACCTTCTATCTGGTCGAAGAAAAATCTGTCACAAACCTAAATTTCAGGCACTTTTAGAAAGGGAAATCAACAAGTCTCAAGAAGTTTAAGGAAAGCCAACAACATAAGTAATTCACACATTTTTTTTAGACTGGAAAGTAATTCACACATTGTCGCATTCGCAATTATGGCAAGGAATTAAATTTATAGGCACAAGGATGGATAAGGTGATATTTTTGTCAGGGCATGTAGACAATTTGGATCTGGCACTTGGCATCAGGATATATGCGGCCATTCAGGCAGCCCGAAGCTCACTAACTCAGTGCAATCAATACCTGACTACAACTGGAGTATTTAGTTAAGTCAACAGTAGTCAATAAACATACATCTTTTTCGCGCATAGTGGTCCGAAGCATGACAAACTGCGGGTCCGTTCCTGAGAACGCCACTATCTCCTGCATTGGTTGGCGCTGCGGCGGCAGTCCGTCAGCACCGCCAACGCCGAGACTGGTGCCAGGAACCTGATTCATCTGCACTATTTGTGGGTTTTGTTGATTGTGTTGGTTCTGAGCACTCAGTGTCATAATAGCAAACTGCACTTGTGGTTCAACTGGTCCCTTCATCATATTGTAGTAGTCATTCTGCTCAAATAACACGAGGATCAAGCAACCAAAGTGGTGAAACAACTATGTTTTACTCTTGATCCTGAAACGACCAGAGCATTGGAAAAGAGAAGGGGAAGAAGGTAGCAATACCTTGTTTGGAAATTTTGTGTACAAGATCTCCTCCAGTTCCGGCAACAGTGGCAGCCACTCAGCCATCGATGGCTTGCTTTGCACATACTCAAGTCTGCCCATACAAGAATAGTTAGAAACCCAGTCCCATGTACATTTTCCTAATAAATTTAAAGGGAACTCTGTAATATATACTAACACAAGTGGCAGAAGTATAATATAAATCCATTACAGTAATTTCACTGGCGGGAATTAAAAGTACTAGGAAATTACGGAAATTAGGGAAATAACTCTTAGCTTGTGGCACAAAAGGTTGTTGATATATTTGATATATATATGAGCACAACTGCGCAAGTTATACTTCAGCCAGAGAAGTGCCTCACTAATCCAGTAAAGTTACTCTCCTCTTAAGACCTTTATTAAGAAAAAAACTGAGCAGAACTAGCTAGTACCATGGCTGTGATCGGTAGAGTCACCACTGGACAGTAAAAAAAAACTTACACCCTCTCGCGCATGGTGGTGCGCAGCTGGTCCGTCCCCGGGATGAGGCCGGCCGTATCCTCCACCAGCTGGTGGTGGTGGTGCGGATGCCCGTCGGCGGCGCCCGCAACAACGCCGATGCGGTCAATCTGCCCCGACATCCTGGACAGGTGAGGGATGCGGTGATGATGGGAGACTGGATCAACCGTCGACGGCAGCCGGGAGAAGCGGGACGTGGGAGATCTTCCAATCTGGGGCTTGGGGTTTGGCCAAGGCTGATGAGCAACTGAGGAGGCGGGGAAAGCTGCACACTTGAGACGTGTCGACCGTGGACCGAGTCTGCGCCACAGGGTTGTCTCGTCGCAAGGTGGGGGGTTGGGCCACGGGGTGAGCTTCAATAGGTAAAAAAAAATTATCGAAATAAAAATCGTGTGTTTTTATTTTTCTAAATACATAGTGCTCGACATTTATAGACATAATAACATATACTTAGTCTGTGCCTAGAAAAATCAAAATGGCTTCCAATTTAGAATGGGGAAAAATCTCCTATGGTACACCATTACCAAGGTAACCACCGCCTACTGCACGAAGGAACAACTTCACTCAATTACAACAAGCCAGTAACCAACAGTCAATGACATCATCTTGCGAAAAAAACAGTCAATGACATCAGCTAAATCACTTCTAAGAGATAGTAGGAGTACTACAGATAAACCTATTCTGTGGTGCCGTACATGCTCTATCTCAGCTATAAAAAGTGGACTGGACCATGGACCAGTTAGCATCAGGGAAAAGATTCTACACATCAGCGTGCTGCAAATAGTTAGTAGTACTTAGTTAAATCAATAGGAGTTCGTAGCACCAGGGAGGGGAAGGGGATTACAGACTCAAAAAGACAGGATAGCAATGGACGCAGCCATTGCAGAGCACCTACCGTTACAGACTCAAATTGCTGGTCCCTTCCTGCACGGCTGCCATATCCTGCATCCGCTGATGCTGCAGGATCCCATCGGCGCCGCCAACACCAACAACGAACCAGCTGCCAGAGGCCTAATTCATCTGCTCTGCCTGCTCAGACATTTGTGGGTTTTGTTGATTCTGAGCGCTCAAGGTCTTAATAGCAAGCTGCAATAGTGGCTCAGTTGGTCCCTTCATCATATTATAGTAGTCATTCTGTTCAAACAATACCAGGATCAAACAACCAAAAGGGTGTAAACAACAACATTTATTTTTGGTCCACAGAAATATACTTGGACTCTAGTAGACTAAAGCTTTGCAGAACTAAAAAGGGGCTATCAATACCTTGTTTGGGAATTTTCTGTACAAGATCTCCTCAAGCCGCTCTCTGCCACTTCTGGCAACCACTTCCTCAGCTCAGTTGATGTCTGTTTCTTTCCTATATACCCGTAATCTGCCGATTTAAGATTAAGAACAGTATATAAAAATGTAACTCATATATGTTCAATTTGAAAAAAATCATCCACGAACCTAATCTTTGGGTGCTTAGGAAGGTGATTCAACTAATTTCAAAATACAGAAGGAGGTCAATAACTTAAGTATCCATTCTCCCCTTTGTAATTATGGAAAGGAAATAAATTTAGGAGTATAAAGTTTCTGGTAACCTTTTTTTTTGACAGGATTCTGGTAATATTTATTGTCAGTGCATATTAAAAATTTGGACCTGCCATTTTAGTTTTGATATGCTACCATTCAGCCAATCGAGACTCGCTAATTCAGTACAAAGAGGTTATGGGTGGGATCCGACACCTGATTCATTAGAGGGGATTTGGACGAGCAATAACACATAATACATCAACGTGGAGAGGAAATAACCTCAGTCCTTTCACACATAAATAGTTTAGTTAAAATCAACAGTAATAAACACTTACATCTTTTCGCGCATAGCAGTTCTTAGCACGACAAATTGCTGGTCCACTCCTGACATGGCTGCCGTATCCTGCATCAGCTGGTGCTGCAGGAGCCCATCAGCGCCGTCAACACAAACAGCGGTGTCGCTGCCAGAGACCTGAGTCATCTGCACTGCCTGCCCAGACATCCGTGGGTTTTGTTGATTTTGAGCACTTAGTGTCATAATAGCAAACTGCACTTGTGGTTCAAGTGGTCCCTTCATCATATTATAGTAGTCATTCTGCTCAAACAACACCAAGATCAAACAACCAAAGCGCAACTAATTTTTTACTCTTGAAACCACCAGAGCATTGGAAAACAGAAGGGGAAGCAGATAGCAATACCTTGTTCGGAAATTTTATGTACAAGGTCTCCTCCAGTTCCGGCAACCGTGGCAGCCACTCCGCCAACGATGGCTTGCTTCGCACATACTCAAGTCTGCCCATACAAGAATAGTTAGAAACCCAGTCCCATGTACAATTCCTAATAAATTTAAAGAGAACTTCATTAAGATATACTCCCTCCGTTTAAAATTGTCTTTTCACTTTTTTGACTTTTACATATACATTGATTTTCTTATCTTGGCTAGTTATACACTACGCCTACGAATACATAGTAAAAAATGGATCAAGAAAAGCCAAAATGAACTATAATTTGGAATGGAGGGAGTACTAATATAAGTGGCAGAAGTATAATAAATCCATTATATTATATTGTCCCCTTGGTAATTACAGAAATTAGGAAATAATACTTAGCTTGTGGCACAAAAAGGTTGATATATGATATTATGAGCACAACTGCGCAAGTTATACTTCAGCCAGAGAAGTGCCTCGCTAATCCAGTAAAATTACTCTCTTTAAACCTTTGAGAAAAAACCTGAGCAGAACTAGCTAGTACCATGACTGTGATCGGTAGAGTCATCACTGAACAGTAAAAGAAAAAACTTACACCCTCTCGCGCATGGTGGTGCGCAGTTGGTCCGTCCCCGGGTCCAGGATGAGGCCAGCCGTATCCTCCCCCGGCTGGTGGTGCGGCTGCCCATTAGCGGCGGCGGCACCAACGCCGATGCGGTCAATCTGCCCCGACATCCTGGACAGGTGAGGGATGCGGTGATGATGGGAGACCGGATCAGCCGACGACGGCGAGCGGCAGCGGGGAGAAGCGGGACGTGGGTGATCTTCCAATCTGGAGCGCTCTCCAGTCTGGGGCTTGGGGTTTGTCCGAGGCGGGGAAAGCTGCACACGTGAGACGTGTCGACCGTGGACCTAGTCTGCGCCCACAGGGTTGGCTCGTCGCAAGGTGGGGGTGGGGCCCAGGGGGGTGAGCTTCTAGAGTAAAAATAAATTATCGAAATATAAACGTGTTTTTATTTTTCGAACATACATAGTCCTTATAGACATAAGGTATACTTAGTCTAAATACAGCCTAGAAAAATCAAAATGGCTTCCAATTTAGAACGGGGAAAAATCTCCTATGGTACATTACCAAGGTAACCACCTCCTACTGGACGAATATCCAACAGGAATAACTTCACTCGATTACATCAAGGTAACAAACAGTCAATGACATCAGCTAAATCACTTCTAAGAGATACAGGAAAAACTATTCTGACGCCGTACATGCTCTATCTCAGCTATAAAACGCGACTGGACCATGGACCAGTAAGTCATCAGGAAAGATTGTACAGATCAGCGTGCTCCAAACTTGTTGAGTGCTGCGTCAATCTTGAAGCGCAGCAACAGCTCGAAATGGATACAGTCTTAAAGCAACCAGCCGGACAGTGCATTGCCCTGCCTAGCTCCTCACACTAAAGCCGTCGGCTTAGATGATTTTGTTCCTAATGTCTTCTAGCTTCTTCAGAATTTCACCAGGAGTTCTGTCCAGCTCATCAGCAATCTTCCTCTGCATATCAGCTGGGAGGGAGGGATACTGCTCGCATAGATCACCATCTATCACATCCTGTAACAGAGAACACATCAGTAACAGCATGTTTCAAACTGCATTTGCAGTTCAGCTGTATAACAACAAACAAACAAATAAATAAAATTCAAAGGCCAATGCGAATGAGCAGCAACCCACATCAGCATGGTTTTCATAAACTCAGGACGGATTCCAAATGCAAGTCATTTATGACAGAGAGTGAGTCTACATTCCACAAGGTGAAAACTTTGACTGGCAATTTCTATGAAAATATATTTGAACAGCGATCTTATATATTGTGATATTACTTTTAAAGTTTTCACGGTGAATCTAGTAGCACCTTACATTGTAAACCTATTTACATTTCTAACTATGTTTCTAACTATGGGTGGTCAAAGTTAAATTGCTTGCCACATGGGAGTAGTAGCTTACAAGAAAATAACTGGCTGACAAAAGTAAAGTGCAGTGCTTGGTGCTGAAGACCTGTGTTGGCATGACATTGAGGACAACTGGACTCTATTCACTCCAACTACAGGAAGTAAAGATTCTGAATATAACTTATAAATACATAATATATATGCATTAATCACAAACAAAGAACATCAATGCCATGCTAGAGAGGCTCCAATATGATATGCAAGTTTATACCAAGTCCAGTGAAAATGAAATTTCATTTGTTATGTGTGCAGGGTGGGAACCATCCATTACCCAAGAACTGGGTTCCAATGTTTTTTTCAAGGTTAGACTGCAACAAAGTCAAGAGCACAACTAAGGCCCTGTTTGGTTACTAGGGACTAGAGACTAATTTTTAGTCCCATGTAGTCCTTAGTCCATTAGTCTCTCTTGAAGTGCTAATTGGGACTACTAGTTCAAATTTTTAGCCATTTAGTCCCTATGTAGTCTTTGTGTAGCAAATTAGTCCCTTGAACGAAACAAATTTTGGGACTAATATTTAGTCCCTATATAGTCTCTAGTCCCTAGTCTTTGTGTAGCAAGAATGCTAGATCAGTCTTTTCTCAAGCTTACATAATGCACTTAGTGACATTATTATAGAATATTAGAATCAGAGTATATATATCGCCTGGTTCACAAATCCAATGCAAGGAACATTTTACCTTCACTGGAAAATAAGCAGATCTGTAGGCCATGTGATCTCTTCCACATAATGGCGGATGCTCCTGGCGGAGATGCATCTCCAAGTGAGAGAAGAAGTCAACATCTTCCCTGGAGGTGAATGCAAGTAGTGCTCCTACACTGCCCATCACAGTCCCATAAATAAGACATTCCCTCCACCAGGAATCAAAGAGGCCTTCTGCAAACATGTTACAACATCACCAACATGAAACTGTACAATCTCCTCAACTTTGTTAGGGGCACCATTTAACTTTCCTTGCTCCCATTTAATCTTGCCTCCAGTTGGGTCTTCTTCAATCTCATCTGAGATATCCTGAGGGAGACGAAAGCAAAATATATATTCCCAAACTTATCTGCTCCAGCCATAGTGTCAAAATCTATGTGTTGTGCTGCTGTAAGCCATCTGGGAACACTGTCATCGGCAAATATATAGAGTTGGTTTTCATCTCGTCTGTACTTGCAATAGTGAAATGACTGCAAAAGAAAATGGCACCATAGAGAAAGTATATCAGAAATAAAAGAAGCCAAGGAAATCTGGTGAATGACATGCTGTCGCATATCTGAACAATGGTCACACGGAACGGAACTCAGTCAGACCAATAATAGAGTCAATCTTATAAAAATATCAGAAAACACAAAGGGAAAAAAACATGAAAATACCCTAGGAGATACAGATACATGTTATATATCCAGTATTCTACATAATTCAAGTATGTCAGATAATTCGCTTCAAACTCTTACACTAGTAAATCACATGCTGTTAAATCTAATTAAATACAAAAAAAATGTGTCACATACTTCAAATGAAATCACTGTGAAAGCACATCCATGTGAAAGAACTGACAATCAAGGAAATTCAACAGAACTGAGAATTCAACATAACTGAACGAAGATTGAGTGCATACCTCTTGCATATCGCCAACATAGATCCTGTCACGGTAGGTATGAATAGACACTATTGTCCTTGGAAAAAGCTTGTTTTCACATTTTCTGAGCAATTTTCTCTTCCCCAGATCATATAGTCTGAGCACTGAACCAACACCTGCAAGTAATCGTCCCTGGAATTGGCACAAAGCAAGAGGTACTTCTTCCACTTGTGTTTTTTGTGTAGAAGTTCAAGTGACCTCCCTTAGATCCACAAACTTGTAAATGTGGATGAAACCACCAGCAAGGGTCCTCCTTGGCCAGAACTGCAATCCCTTGGCGGTGCCAACAGCCAGTAGAGTTCCGTGCTCCTTATCATGGAAATTCACAGTGCAAATACTGACAGCAGCCTCATTTTCCTGCAATTCGAGCAGACAGGTTGTGTCCCTACTCCTTGATCAAGGATCCTAATGCAGGAAACCCACCTCTCCGATTCAGCCTTTGGATAACCATATTGTTCATCAGGAAATGTGTTGCCCTCATCAGCACCATCTTCTTGACCATCACCATTCTCCATTGGATCGCCATTGTTCGCATTTCCATTCTCCGCTGCGCCAGAAGCCTCCAGGCACTCTTTCTTAGCAGCTTCTGGCGCTCTTCTGCGCTGAATGCACCCTTATCACTCTCAATGACAGCAATATATTTTTTTCTTTGGTAGAATCACAAACTTCCTTGGGGTGTATCGCAGAGGGATGGCAGTCTCATTGAAAGTCTCTCCCAGGCGTTCAATGGTGAAAATACGCAGGGCATCTCCTGCAACAGCAACTACACCTTCTGAGCACTGATCAGAAGAAAATGATGCTGCAGATTCAAGTGTATCACAGGACAGGGGTGTCAAGAGAAAATGGCCTTGATGTATATAACCGAGCCAGGGCGGCTGGACAGGCAGAGCATTGCTTGCCTGTGGCTAACCATACAAGGGAACAGCTTTGGCGGTCTCAGGCCAAGGAATCGAGAACGTGTGTCCGATAGCTGACCGGTAACCATGTCGACGTTGGTCCGGAAAAGGACACCATTCTGCAAACCAGCATTGAGGAAAAGGTTAGCTGGATAATCTGCACCATCCTCACCACCAATAGAGGCCTGGACTTCCAAGAATAGGAGTGACTCTGGTGCTGATGATACACTCTGGACACTTAAAGGCTGCAGGCAATCGTCAGGGTCCAGTGAGAGGATACGGATGGTGTTATCATAGGATCCAACGGCAAGAAATCTTGACCTTTGCCTCCCCTCAGGGACCGGCGCAATGGCCAAGCACGCAACATCACCAGACATGTCCTGCTTCTCCACCTCCATGAGCTGACCAGTCATGTCCATCTCAAAATAGATGAGCTCTCCACCACTAAGAGCAATTACCACCTGGAGACGGTTTGATCCAACCTTTGTAATAGTTTTCTTTCCAGGCGTCCTCCACTCATTGACACGACCATCCTCCCTGATGTGCCGGATGCCATTTGGGTGGACCTGCATTAGAGAGTCCTCACCAAGAAGCGTGACTGCAAGGGAGTGTGTGGTGTCCAGGAACTGGCTGTCACTGACTTCTTCAATGGTCTCACCAATAGAGAGCACAAGTGTGACATTAGTGAAGGACACAACAATGTAAGCATCAAACATGTCATTGATATTCTTCTTGACAGTCCACACAGCAATAGGCTCAGCAGGCAGCATTGATCTGGCCATCTCACTGATGGCAAGGCCAGGCCTCAGGATGCGCAGTGTGGAGCGTGGACCACGGCCACAGGCAGTGAACAACTGGGGTGTTTCCTCGTCAAATAAATTCGCAACGCGCATGTCCATGACTGGCATGAGGCTCTCAATCTCATCTATGCGCATGAGGTTCTTCAGTGCCCTTGGCTGAAAGAAAACTGGCTGGAATCCCTCCTCTGTCTCCATCAGTGTTGCAGAAGAGGACTCGACATCCGCATCTCTACCAATATCACGGAACTGGTAAAGTGCATGGTTGCCAAACTCAGAAGCAGCAAAGAGGAAACCGGATCGCAGAACACAGACAGCTGATGTCACTGGTATGGTATCAAAGTACTTGATCCTGAGCTCACTAACAGCATCCCCACTATGATCTAGGTCAACCTTGAAGATGTCACCATACTCAGTCTGTAACAGGAAGAAGAACATACTCTTTTGTTTGTGTGTGGCGGCAGCAACAATGAGGACGCCTCGCTCAGCAGGGAGGTCAGCACGGCGTGGAATCACAGCACGAATCTCTGGGTGACCCTGGTTCCGGTACAGCACGAAGTTGTCACAGCACACAAGAACCCCGCTTGGACCATCACCACCACCAGGGACAGTCACGAGAAGATTGGCACCATTATCAATTGGCTCAGAGACCTTGCGGGAGACATGGTTGAGCCCCAGGTCAAGCTCATAGAAGGTGAGGAGCTTCTGCGCCTGGTTGGCGGCCTGCCCCGTGGGGTCGCGGTCAGACTCGGCGTACTCGAGCTCGATGGCGGCGAAGACGGGGTTGTCGAAGCCGCAGTCGAGCGCGGTGAGGGCGAAGGTGAGTGTGTTAGACTTGTGCGCCTCGAGCGGGGACGAGATGGTGAGGCGTGCGGCGGCGTCGCGGTTGAGGACGTAGACGAGCTTCTGCTTCTCGAGCGCGGCGATGCAGAGCGCGCGGCCCTTGGGGTCGACGGCGAGGAGCTGGCCAGGGACGATGCGGCGGCATCCCGACTTGCCGAAGGTCTCCTGGTGGACCTTGTCGAGGCGGTTGCGGTCGGGGAGTACTCGAGGATGACGAGGCGGCCCGAATCGGAGCCGACGACGAGGTAGTCCTTGTTGGCGCCGGTGAGGCGGAACTGCGCGAGCGAGCGGATGACGCCGAAGACGTCGACGGAGAGGAGCGTGCGGAGGCGGCCCGTCTCCGGGTCCGGGCGGAGGAGGTCGAGCGTGCTGCCCCGGGCCACGGCGATCTCCTGCGTGGAGCCGGACCCAGACCCGGAGGCGGCCGACTTCTTCGAGTCCCGCCCGCTGAAGCTGCCGATGACAGCGCACACCGCGCCCGTCGCGCGCTGCAGCGTCAGGCTGTAGAGATACATGGCGGCGGCGAGGCGCCCCTCCTCCTCCGGCGACTGAGGCGGCGGCGGGGTCGGGGTTGGGGACAAAGGGGAGGGAGATCTAGGGTTTTAGAACGGGCGGTGTGGGGCGGGCGGGCGGCGCTCGAATGGTGGGGAAAATCAGCGGCTTATCAGATCGGACGGAGGCAGGGGTCGCAGGGCCCGAACCGAACCGTTGCAGGCCTTCCAGTTACGGCTTGGTGTCATGCGAGATGCCACCACGCTGAAGTCCTGACACGCTGAGTCTTTTTTCCTTTTTATTATTATTATTTTGTTTTTTCTCTATATGATTCCTTATTAACAGGCAACTCAAAAATAGAATAAAATTTTATTACCCTCTCCGTTCTAAATTAAAAGACACTTTGATTTTTTTTATTAAGTTAGGTATCTAAACATATTACGGTATCTAGATGCATAACAAAATAAATATATAAAAAAGTTAAAACGACTTATAATTTAAAGTAGGGAGAATCCTTTTTAGCCTATGGGAACTACGATACTCAATCCTTCGAAAAAACACGGGCGGAAACATAATAATCCCTAGGGAGCTTTGCTGCCGCATACGGGGAACAAACGAGAGAATTTTTACCACAGCCCGAAATTCTTTCGGGGGAAGTCAAACTTCAGGACGTGGAGTCTTGCCGGAAAGTATCCTAACCATTAGGCTACCCCTTTGGCATAATTTGAACCAGAGAGAATAGAGAACAAGAGTAAAAGCACGAGGAAGAAAGCGGTAAATTAGAAGAAGATAGAACTGAAAGATGAAAACGGCGTACATAGAAAAAGATGTATCGTGGGACCTATAGTTGGCAAAAAAAAACTTGAAAAAAAACACTGTTGGAAATCTTGTAGCACTTTTCGTTTTGTTTATGGTAAATATTATCTTACCATGGTGTAACTAGGCAAAAAAGATTAGCAAAATGTAATCAAATCTAAAAATCTGTATAATTAGTTTTTGTTTACCTACATTTCATACTTCGAATATATGTTGTTTGGTGTATTTAATATGATGTGATGGAGAGAGTGGAAAAACTGGTAATTTAGAGGGGGAACTAAACAAGACCCTAGTCAAAAAAAGATAGACACCTTAGCAAGCGTCATGAAATTCGTAGTCCTCGTGCCCTTAGGCTCTCCCCAATGTGCTCTTTGGGGGTGATGCTAGAAAAGGAGACAGGCAGATTAAGTATCAATTCACACGTTGTAACTAAGTGATGCTAGAGCTAGCAAAACTAGGAGCGGTGAACATTTTTTCGTCGATGTCCAAGCCCATTTGTGTGGTGGTGGGAGAAGAGACAGAAGCAGAGAGAGAGAACCGAGATGGGGAGAAGAACATGTGACAACTTTATGTCACGGAAAGAGCATGTGGCGGCTTTTAGTAGGACAATACTAGTGACAAGAACCTGCGTGGATTTCACTCCAATATTTTTATACAAGTTCAAAATTTTGATAGTCGGCAAACAACACAGTTCAAAAATCTATGACTTGAAATACTAACGTAACCGAAAACTCCTTATAATAGCCCGAAAACGACTATGGGTGATTCTCAGTATTTGAAAAGCAACTAACACTATGGGTGATTCTCAGTACCTCCTGGCACATTTAAATCAGTAACCACGATTTTTTTACAATAGCTCAATAAAGAATTTGAAAAGCACCTCGTACTATGGGTGATTCTCACTACCTACTAGCAGATTTTTTAATTTAAAGATTTTTTCAGAACATTTCTCAAGGTGATGGAGCCCAGAAAACAGCCACAAACAAACAAATAACCTGAGGAAAAACAAGAAAAATTCTAACACAGAAGCCTGAGTTTCAAAGGCTGTGTTTAGTTGGTGGGAAAAGTGGAAAAAAACAGCATTCGAATCAAAAAGAAGCATAGAAGACGTTTCGTTTGTTTTGTAGTAAATATTATCCTACCATAGGCGTAACTAGGCTCAAAAGAATCGCCTGCGCCGTCATTGTATTATCAAAACTATGTAATTAGTTTTTTATTTACCTATATTTAGAACTTTTCTCATGCAAGAGCCAAAAGATTTGATGTGATAGGTGAATAGTGACTTTTTTGGAGAGAAAGAAGGAACTAAACACAGCCAAAGGATGAAAGGAAACAGTTACGCCATCCCGTAGGATGCGACAATTACCCATGCTCAATCTGTATCGTTTTGATGAGTACATACATGTACATAGATGAAATGTTTCCTTGTAGTATGAACAGAACTTCAAGTATATCTTGACAGGATATGAATTAGGATGAATTTTGAAACTACTGTAGTGCCACTATTTACATGCACTTGAAATTATGAGAACACTGTCTGTTTACAAATAGATGACCTGGCCAATTTAATAAAGTAATAAATACAATATTTGAATCAAAGCTTCTAAGAGTAAGATCTATTGGCGTTGTAAGGATGGATTATCTCAAGACTACCCGTGAGTTTGGGACATGTGTGTTCAAGAATGAGCTTAGTTGGCTCCATAAGGAAATTTTGGTACCATAGAGCCGCACACTAACTGATTTCCTTGACCCTTCTCTGACAAACTCCAGCTCCTGGATACACCATGCTCAGCATAGCTGGGTTCTTCTAGAAATGGCAGGTCGACTGAACCCTCAGACTCGAGGTTCTTCAACCACCCACGGAGCAAGTAGTTTATAACCTGATGACCAGAAAAACTATTACAGATCTATTCCCTGATTTGTATTGTTTGTTGACTTACAGAGAAATATTTGTAAGATAAAAATATTTCCAAAACCCATTAAAATTACCAATTGGAATATTAAGGCTAGAAGGAGAGCTGAAATTTACAAACAAAGAGCAATCCTTACCTCAGGGACCTCATCGTGAGGACAATGACCGGCAGGACTAATTTCATAATAAGGTGCTTCGGGTACCTGCTGTTTGACTTTAATGCCCCAAATGGGTCTAATCCAAGGATCTTCTCTTCCATACATGAGGGATAGAGGAACGCCTTGGCCTTGACACCTACAAATGATGAGTGTTAAAATGGAAAATCACATTTATTATGTAAAGTTTCACTTGATCATTTAGGTTATCTAATTCACCTAGAGATTGCCTCTTGGAAGGATATCTGACCCCTTGGGGCAAACATAATGGAGGCAAACGGGCGCAGCAGCTGCTGGGTGCTGTGTTATCTCCACAATACGAGAGAATACTTTGTCCACATTTGTTGAGTGGTCAGCATATACTTGTTTGAGTATGTCTTGAATACTTTTTTTGGGTCACTTATCTTTTGCCAACTACATCACAGAGAAAATTACACTCCACTTAGTTTATAGAATCCAATGTGTGGATAATTCACAACTTCAAATTACACACAAATATCATAAAAAGTTGAAAGTGTTTAATTTATTATAGTGAAGTTAAAACATCAGAAAAATATTGGTTCACATCAGTGCGAAATGTATGATTTTAGTAATTGGATATGTTCTCCATAACTAATAAACAACACTTACACTGCTTCAGTAAGTTTCCTCACAAAGCGAGGGAAGCGGAAATGTCCCAGCCCATGGGAAAATCTTTGACAATCGGGGAGATGTAGCAGGGTTAGGAAAGAATCCCCAAAATGGTGTTGCATTAAGCAATGTGACACCTTTTACAAGGTGTGGACTGGATGCGGCAAAATACAGAGCAACAAAACCTCCAAGAGAGTTCCCCACAATATAGACTGGTTCACGGATAACCTGGAAATGAACTATAAACTCAGCTTACTAGATACATTGTGTAAATCTCATGGTCAAAATACATGATCAAACATAACAAGCCTTTATTAGTTTCTCTGCAGTACAAAAGCATAGAAAGCTAAACCATCCATCATTTCATCTACACACACAAAAGTTAAACCCTCTGTATGCAATTTTGAACAGTAAGACGATTACTCCATTAGTATGCATATTTATGCTGGTCATCAGTGTTAATTTCGAGCAGTTTGTCAACACAAAAATCAGGCATTCAAACAGCGTTCCGATTTCAGATATTTATGAATAAAGAGAAAAAAATCATCAACAAACCTATGAGCCCAAGAGGCATGCTAAGATTTTCAAACTAAACACTGATGACATTATAGAAAAACAAACATTGCACGACACAATTAAGGATAAGAATTCAAGGAGTACCTCCTCAATGAAATGCTGAACTTGGTTTTGCCATAAATCCACAGAATACACCAGCTCCTCCGCCCAAGGCTGTGAATCTTGTCCAAACCCCCAAAACGCCTCTTCACTCGATGCTACTTGGAGCAGGGTCTTCACCCGGCAGCGACATCCCCTGCCGAGAAAATCCATCGTCCACACCCTATGATCACGACCAAGATCCCTCAGCTGCTTCTCGAAATGGAACGTCCCGACTCGAACCCCGGCAGGGAAGAGCACCGCAGGCGCCTTGCTGTTCTCCACGCCCGGACCTCTCGTAGTACACAGTCAGCTTCGGCTTCCACTCCCAGAACCCAGTACTGATCGGTGAGCCATCAGGACCTTCCGGGAGGCCTTGAATCATCACCTTCTCAGCCTCCCTGGCTTTCATGGAAGGAATGCCCTGTATGGCTGCGTCCACGCCGCTTACATGGAATCCTTCGGCTGCATGGACCTTGCTGGAACCACCGGATTCGAGCTGCTCCTCTTGTGGTTCCCCACACACATAACCGCGTATCTTCTAGGCCGGGAAGGTTTGGCATGCCCAAGACCAAGACGAAGAACACTGCCCCGAAGCCTCCACACACTTGCTGGTGTTTGATGTAATGCCGAGCAGGAGTGACTGCAAGAAACCACCTCCATTCTCGCTACGATGCTTGATGCCCACTAGTTCTGCAGACAAAGGGAATTAAAAAGACTTCACCGGACCGAACTGGAACCAATAATTCGACCGTTTTTCAAATGGTAATTTGTATCATCTCATACAGATATAAAGCAGGCGCAGCGGGACATGGTTTACACATGTATACCCGATTTTTTGGGGGCCAAAAATCGAAGCTAGAAGGTGAAAAGAAAACATGCTCAGATCTGACTACAGATAGCATAAATTAGAGTTTTGGTGTTGGATTCCGCGCGGCAAGGAAGGAAGGGAAGGGAACGAGCGAGCATAGGCATACCTGGCCGAACTGGCACGGGCGGCGGTGCTCACCCTGTGACCCTGTCGTCGCTGGTAGGAAGGAAGGCCCGAGTGAGTGAGGGAGTGGGGTGAAGGCGAGGATCGGGAGACGAAGGAGGAGGAGGGTGCTGGGTGCAACGCTGGACGCGCTCCCGCCGCCCCGGATGGACTGCTGCTTGTTTGGACCTTTGGATGCGTGCACGCCATTCGCGTGCCGTGTGGAATGGTGGAAGAGGGGAGTGGAGGAGAGGAGTTCGGTGTGCACGGATCGCTTTGGGGTTTGTCCGTTTGCGGGTTGGAGATGCGTACAAGTAACTCGAGACCTACTGCAATGAAAAGACCGCCACGTGGCGAGAGAGCTTCTCGTCCCAGGTTGGTTGTTGTAGTTTTTGTTCTTCGTCTGCCTCATAGTATGTTGCATCATCTTTAAAAAACCTTATTTTTATTTTTCTTAATAAAATGTATCACAACAATCATCTAGGTTTAGCGTATAGTAAAATACACCACCAACCTAACTTGTATCACTCCGTGTCATCTCGGTTTCTAAACCTCACAAATCTACCATTTATTAGGTTTCAAATCCTGTTCATCGGCGCTGGCCTTCTCGCAACACCCATATATTGAGGGATGAACTTTACCTCAGTTATTCCATACCAAGATACGTCACAATTTTCTTGCCAAACAAACTCAAGAAGTGACGATTGTTGCTCATCTTTAGCGGGTCAAGCAACTCTCGACAATATCGGTCTATGCTATTCCTCCTCGCCAATGTAAGCTTCATCTTGAAAGCGAGTGGAAGCCATCTACGGCCCGACTCTTTTAAAAAGGTCGTTAATTAAGCTGCCTCACCTTTAAAGCCCAAACTATGTCGTCCACTGCAAGCAATCTCGATTTTATGGCTCTAAATTATTGAAGACCATAAGCAGTATCATTTATCTATGAAGGAAGTGTGCCTCTCTTATTTTACTGATAGATAGGATAACATTAACAAGAGGGTCCCATTTGGATCCCTCTTCCTTTGGAGGAATTAGAATCTACTTTGGTAAATTAGACCATTTGGCTTGAAATTTGAGGTTCCAACTTTTCGAAAATTCACATATAAGCCTATCTCAATTTATAGGGTGAAGATGGAAAATAAATTCTATGGATTCTTTTCAACCTTGGTAAATTTGAGGACTTTACTTAAGGCATTAAATGAATATTCTTCCACAATTATAGTTTATACAAATCTAATTCAATTCCTAAGGGGGATCTAAATGGGGCCTTATAATGTAAAGGTGCTGTGGGCAAACATCGACAAAGAAGCTATGAAGGGAGGTTCAAAGAGCCTTGGGATCAATAATGTTGATTCAAGGATGATCTGATATAGGAGCTGCTACTCCTTTCTCTTTTCTCTCTTTGAGATACTTTCTCCATCTTTTGTCCTTTTTCTTTCTTTGGTGTTGTTTGGTTTGAGGGACCAAACTTTTGGGCCCCAGTGACTATTAAAAAGCTCCATAGACATTCTTTGTGTGACCAAGAAATAAAATGTGACAAGATAAAATCTCTCAAAAAATCTCACTGCTTAGTTTCAGAGGACAAAATGGGACTTTTTTGGGCCTCAGCGATTTAAAAGTCCCTAAACCAAATATGTCTTTATCATGAGTAATTGTTCATCCTAAGCTCAACCTCAACCTCAATTACATAAAAGTTGCCATCTTGTTACTTCAAGGCGGAAAGACTCAAACTGGCTTTGGGCGAGATCATCCGGTGTAGCTTATAATGAAATAAAAGCAGACTGCTGATATCAGATCCCATGAAATATGGTTACCTCAACGCGCGGGTACGATAATGCAGCCAACAGACAGTGGCAGATACATCGGACTCGATGCCGAGACAAAGAGTCCAAGCGATGTCGAATCAATCCAGAAGGGCGCTTTCTTTACATGAAGGCGTATTCCGAGGAGTCGCCTGAAAGCAGACGCTTATCATGATAAGGCAAGCAAGCATGCCCCCATCCGTATCCGCATAAATCCCACAATCAAATTGAACAAGAGCGCCAATCTCTTTGTTAACCTCCCGAGTTGGCATGGCCGCGCGGCCGTGGCGTCGGTGGCGCACGGGTCTTCTCCTCCCAGGCGCCGCCGCTGCGTAATCTGCCCCGAGCAGGCGCGGCGGCGTTCGTCGGCCAGCGGCGGCGGGCGTCCGTGGCGGTGCGCGCATCGTACGAGGCCGGGGTGGGCGCATGGCGACTCAAGGTGGGGATGATGACCTACTTCGGATCCGGAGAATGGGAAGCCAGCGCCGCGGATCGTGGTCGGTTCCGGACGGCGCGGGCAACGCGGTGACGCAGGTGAAGACGGCCGCCACGGACGGGTACGACGTCAGTCCAGGTCGGGTACCACGGCGCGAGATAGCTCACCCGCCCGGAGAGCTCGGTCGGGCAAGGCCGGCGCCCCGCCGCTGAAGCACCCTGCAGAGTTCGTAGGCTCACCTCCGCTGACGCCTCGAGCCCGGCCAGGAGCTCGACTTCAACGACCCTTCGCGAGACCTCATCGATGTCTCCGGGCGTAACACCATTGGCAAGGGCTTCCCGCAAAGCATCAACCAATTCATTTCGTAAACTCATCCATTCGAAGTGATCGGCATCGCCAGCAACAAAGCAATTGATCCTACATTAATTGCCAAGCTTTGAGAACCGCGTTAGCGCATTTGCATCTCCATTGCGTTATTGGCCCGCCAGCGCCGTAAAATATTAAAAACCGTGGCGCGTCGGTGCTCTGTCAAACCATGGTTGTAGCTGTAGTTTCAATTCAAAGGTTTCCGCACAACGTAATGTTACCCAGCAATCAAACACCCAACAATGTTCTTGATCTGTTCGCGACACTGCTTGTGACATTGATCATCAGGTGGCATCGCAGCACACCAAGCGCGGCTGATGACGACGGTTCCAAGAGCCACAAACAGCTGGTTCCATTTGAGTTGTGATCACGGCGTGCACCGAAGAAGATGCCTGGGAGGATGGGAGGAAAAAGACCAAGATCAGAAGCTCAAGATCGTCAGCAGATCGACAACGACCTCCGGTGCTCATGATCATGGGCGCCAAAAGCCAGGGAAGCCCGGGAACCTCCTACGCATCACGCCGGCCGCCAAGATCGTCGGCAAGAACATCCCCAAGAACTAGACTCTTTTTAAGAGGTGGAATTTTGAGTGTTTCTGCTTGCAAACTGGATAAATTCTTTTGCCACCAGTTTTTTGTACACATGCAACTTCAGATGAGTAAATCATCTTTTCAGGATGACTGCCATTCTTATGTGAACGGTTAAACATAATTCAACATGGTACGTGGTTTACAGCGATAAAGGCAGGTGGTTCAAGATGCAATGTTGAATTCTGAATTCCACTAAACAGTTATTTAATAGGGATGGCACTGTAGATCATGAAAAAATAAGTTATAATGATGATCTGAAGCAGTTATAATGATCTGCAGCAGGGAATGCAATCAAAACGGAGCCAGTGAGTGCAATAAACAAGAAACACTGCAGATATGCAATCCCGTGCAACAGGGCAAAGGAGAACTTTGACGTTATCGTAAAGCTCCACCCCATAGCTAATCATAACCCCAAACTGAATAAAGCCACATTTATACCACATTACCCCCTCAGGAGAAGATACAAAGAAGATGGATTTTTTCAGGCACTACCACGGGATTATTTGGTTCAACAAGCCTTCAAAGAAGCCACCCATGCTTCTACTCCCCAAAGAGTACAAAACCCAATTACAGAAGAAGAAACAGTTGCCACCAAATCATTAGTTCCACGCATCACAATTATAGATGGTTTTTCTGCCCAAAATACTATGTACAAATGGATCACCGCTCAACCTGTACATAAAGAACAAAACGCACCAAACAAACTCAATCAAATCGAAGCCAAGCCCAGGAAAATAAACGAGCAAATTGGAAACAAGAGTTATCTACTTGTAATTGCAAACCCATGTAATTGTTTGCAAATTAACAGAAGTGTGCAGTGTGTCAGGTTTACACTTCCAAAATCTTCAAAATGAACACCCTCAGATATTGTATCTGAACCGCCATTTCCTATTTCTGCTGATTAGTTTAAGGAAACCATTAGATAAATTGAGATTCAGTACCTGCATCAAGAGCTATACTGAAGGGCAGTGGTTAAACCAGGCAGCCTATGGTAGACTCTGTGAAATTATTCACACGATGGACAAAGGGGATCACCATAGTTCTAATATTTCTGCACATGAAATATAGAAGATGTTATATGGGCTATTAACAATATAAATGGCAAAGTAGCAGCAATGTTGAAAGGAAAACCTCAAAATACAAAAGATCAGCAAATATTGCATAGAAGTACCTGTGCCAGGCTGAAACTTCACAGAATCCGAAAAGCTGCAGTTCACAGAATCTGGGTCAAGAAACCACGAAGATGAATCCAGTGTCCAAAATTTTGATCCCCCGAGGTGTTGTCCATTCAATCAGAGCTGCCAAAGGATCCACCTGGATACACTCAACTGACTGCCCAAGAATACGCCTCATTGCCTAATCCAAAATCTGAGTTGCTCGAGTAGCCAGACTGTGTGTCTTTATTGTTGTTCCATTGTGTCCATTAAACTGCCCAAATTAGTTTCGCTGATTGTGTGTTGTTAGAAGGTTTGATGAAGCGATCCATGCCACCAGAAGGCCATGGTTTTACCAGATAGATAAATTGGTCATTGGATGGAGCACCATTTACTATAATACTTAGAACTCCATTATGCAACAGGTTATCTTGCATCAAAAATGTGAATAGTGTCTGGCAGAAAGGGCATTTTGGTCTTCACTGAGACAGGCAACAATGAGACCATATTAGAATTCACTACCTTCCGTTAGCCACATTCTTTGAGCATGAGAGACACAAGTGGTGGCTTTGTTGCAGGTTAAGCACAGATGTATAGCTGCTGAAGAAGAAGCTTACATGTGTTAGAGTTTTGAGCCATTAGGAGCAGTAGGTAGATACAGAAGCGTCACCTCCAGAAGGCTGACTGATCCTTTAGTCATAATCTGATGCCATTGCTGCTCAAGGAGCCATTGAAGCTGCCACCACTTTGATCTCATAAGCATCAGCCTCACATGAGTATGCCTTGAAAAAGTCACTGATTCTCTTCGTCGAAGTTTCTGCCAGATCTCTGACAAAAGAACGACAGTCAAGTAATCAAAACTCCAAAACCGAAAGAGACCATCCAGTTATTATGTTATAAATGATGGTGCGAAATTAATGTCTTTGAAAAGTTCCAACTGGAGAAAGGCACAATCATCCCATTACCAGAATACAAAAAGTTAGAGGTAGCGCAGTCAAGCCGCATGTTACGAATTGATTATAGAACAAAATTGGCTGAGTGGTGGTCCTCACCTCCTTGCTGGCTGCTGAGTCATCATTGATTCTCTAGGGTCCACTGCTAACACCATGCATATACAAACAAATGGATCACGCAGATATATTTGGCCTCCAAGTCTATAAAAAGTGTCATAGGGATATTGATGGTATAATCAAAAATGAAAATAATGCATCTCCTGAGATTTCATCACTGGTGTTAGTCAAAATATATCAATTTTGTCCAATAATAGAGAGCAATATTTATTCTCAGCTCAATGGGACAGGACTTCGTGAGTGATCATTCAACACATTAATCAAAGTTTAACCACATATACACCACTCTATAACGCAATAAACCTATTCCTTTCCTCCACTTTCTGTAAAGCCTTTGCTTTAGTGAATTTACACTAGCAGAGCTCACACAGTACTGTAAATCGCGATGCATCATCGTCTATAGAATCCGAAATCTTGTACTCAACTTAGAAAGTAAGCTGAAAGTGCAGATTGAAAGAGGAAGTCACTTCCTGGTAAAGAGAAGAGAATTACCAAGCTCAGTGGAAACTGCTCTATTTTTGCCTGGAGATAGGGTGTCCAACAGACTCTTCTGGTCTCATATAGCTCGAAGACATCGTTCACTGAGATCTCTGGACCTGTAAAACAGTTTTTCCATGAGGGCTCATCGCTTTTACGTACATGCTGCAAAAGAAAGACTAGCACATAAAATCCTACCATGAGGAACAATCAAACAAGTCATTAAAAACATATACAGTGGGCTTCTGTTGATTTGTGGCATAGAATGTGATATGTGTGATAATGCTAGAGGCAAATGAGAAAGAAAGTGGAAGTCAGGACATAGGACACTGACACAACAGGCCAAACTACGGTGAACATCCCTTGGTTAGATGTCAGTAACGGACTTCCTCTAGTCGCATTCCGCTTTTGCACAAGACAACAGAAGCACATGCGGTTTCTTCTCCTTCACCAGAAGCACGCGCTTTCTCCCTCTCAACACACATCATCATTATTGCAGTTACAGATACCAAAACAGTGGCAGCATCCAGCACTCCTCTACTCCTTTCTGACACATGCATGCAACACCCTTACTCCCTCCAGCCACCTATCGCTCTGCCCTTCGGCTCTCAAGCCTCCCCCTGCTTTCTGTCCCATACAACTCAGCTCCTGCTCTCTGATGATCCTCCCCTCCGTGTCCCGTCCCATTACCATGGGACTGGCAGCACATGGGCATGACCCAGTACGCAAGCAGAGCCGAAAACGAGGGCATGTAACTAAGCCTGGGTCACCGCAACATCCACACTCACGCAACCCTCACGGAGCCCATTTGGTATCTCTCAGACCAAGCCTGTCATCAGGTAATCAAATATACATGGCTGGTAGTGATACTCATGCAAAAAGCGAGGAAGCACGATGCAAGTACAGGATGAAGGAGGAGGGAGGGAGGGATCACGGGGGCACTCCACGCTGTATGTCCGCGCGCGAGACCTGTGCGGATCGTCCTCCTCCCGTGGCATGCCTGATCGCCCGTCCCGTTCGTCCCTCTGCCCGGCTGTGCCCCTAATCACCAAATGAATCTCCGCGTTAATCATCGATGATGCCAAGCTTCGCCAAGCGTTATCATCAGAAAGTACAAACAAAGTCAAAACACGATGGTGGACGGCGCGATTGGTCAGAAGGATAACGCTAATAACCAACGACTGAAACGAGCAGCAGGAAGGAATCGTTCGATCCAGCTGGCACGCGCGGCGGGCGGCGGCGGAATCTCACCTCGTGGCCGGACAGTGGGAGACGGGGCGGAGGTGCGGAGCTGGCGGGAACACGATGAAGAGAGAAAGAGAGAGAAGCAGGGCCCGGCGTGATGCGCACGCAGGAGAGTCTGACGGCGGTGGAGGAGGCGGATAGGCGACGGCATTTGCGGCGCGATCAGGTGAGGCGGCGCAGTCAGGCAAAGGAAGCAAATGGGGAAACATCAGGCGGTCGCGCTGGTGGGATGCCAAATTGTTAATCCGTCGGCTTATATGTGTAGGTGCAACTGGTTTAACAAAACAAGTGGAGGCCGTGTGGGACGGATGGGATTCTCTCCTCTCAACCTCTGAGACAGCTGGGACAGATGATTCTGTCTTTTTCCTACCCAAATCGTTTCCAAATAGTACCACCGTAGATTCGTGGATAGGACCTTTAGACTGACTAGGCTTAAAAAATAGTGCAAATTTGAGTATTATATTCAGTTTATACGAAAAAATATGTTAACGCTTAATGTAATGATACCAATAATAATCTATATATTAATATCCTTTCTTCTATATACAGTATTTGTGAAAGTTGGAAAAGTATTTGATTTTAGAACGGAGAAAGTATGTATCAGATAATTAAATCGGAGAGACAATGGCCTGTTTTGTACCTAGTACTAGGTCTACGTTAACTTTCACGGAGATAATCATTATCCAGTAACATTATTGTCGTGGGTCAGATACCACGCATCAAGCAAGAATCGACTGCTAATGCGTGCAACGTACTGCCTAGCTCGCGAACAATGACACGCGTGGCTTATACTTTCGCCGCTACCAAGACCCTACCCAAAAATATGGCACGACTATCGAAATGCCTCAGATGCGGGCTGACTAAGTCGGGCGAGAGAGAGATGAGCCCCAAGCCCTCTCGTGATGATGATGGAATAGCCACGCGTGCGCAAAGTGCTTCTCGGTGAAGAGCTTGCCCCTCTCCCGCGTGGCCGAGCCCTCCCTTTATAGTCGCAAGGGGAGCTCAGGCTGTGGGTCACCGAGTGGAGCTCTAGAGATAGAAGGAATCACAAGTTTGAGAGAAGAGGAAGAGCTCCCCGCAATGTCGGGCACGCCGGTCGTCCGGTATGGGCCGCGCCATGCCGCCGCTCTACTTCCGTGCACGCCAGCTGTCGAGGAATAGGGGCGTCTCGCATCCCGACTACGTCAGTACTGCGACGCGACGAGCTTCCTGAGCTCGCCTGCCGGTAGAACGGGACAATGAGCTCGCCCCGCCGCCGCCAGATGCGAGGCCGCATCACCACGCCGCACACGGCGGCCTCGCGAGCAGATCATGGGAACGCCGCCGCCTTTAAATGCTCGTGCATTCTGGGGCAGCCGTGAAAATGTGGGCCGTGAGAGCTCGACGTAGAGCTTGACTTCGTCCGCCGAGGTCATTCTTGTCGCGTGAGTGGTTGTCTCTGTGCTTGTCGGCACTCGGGCATGATCCGACACCCAGCCGCCGCGGCCGCTCGACCCATCTCGCGTGATTTAAATTGCGCGTGAGGCTGCGCCACGGCGCATGAGGCCGGGATGTCGGATCCCAATCATCGCGTCCAGATTCTCCGATCGCCTTTGGATTTGATGCCCGAGCTCGCTCGAGACTCAGAGAGCTCGCCGCCCGGTGCGGAGCTCTCTCACATCCCCGCGCCCTGGGAGCGCTCGGTCCGAGTGACTTTCCCCGGACGGTGCCGAGCTCGCCCCCTCGATCGTAGCGCCCCGCCCGAAGTTCGCGCTGAGGCGGAACCCCGCTCTGCCCATGCCGCGGGTGACGCCCCATAGCTAATGAGTACCCTCTCCTATTAACGCTTTGTTAGGCCCGTTAGATGATTGACTTAGTCCGGAATATTCGTGTCCCATCAGAGTTTCCCCGAGCGCTGCGAGGGGAGAGAACCCCGCTGCGCGCCGCCCGACGCCGCTAAGCGTTAGCAGGACCGTCGATTTCTGTGTTGCGCGCTAGCGATTCAGCGAGCGTGTAGCCTCCGAGGCCGTGAGGATCTCACCGCGAGGCTCTGTTATGACGCACGCTACGCCGCTGGCCTATTTTGGTTCCCCTAGGAAGGGCGCGTGAGCTCGACCGACTTTACCGCATTGGTCGTCAAGCGCCTGTGAGTAGTAAAGCTGATTTGCTCGAAGTGAGAGTCCGAAGTTCGCGCGCGGCGCAGCTCTCGCCGCCGGCCTGCCAGGGCCAACCTCATATCGAGACCTGCCCTTCTATAGTCACCGAGGTCCCGCAGATCCTCGGCGCTCGCCTTCCTCGCCGAGTGATGACGCTCGAGGTCGCCGCGTATCGGCCGGGCGACTAAGCCGCTGACTTTGATGGAGCCCCCTCGAAGTCCCGAGGATGTTTCCGGGCGCTGGCGCGCTTTCTCCTCCGCGGCGCCCTTGCTCGAGATGCGGGCTGGGTCCGCCGAGCTCACGGAGCCGCCTTCGAAACCCGGGAGTTCGGCTTTTGTCGTGGAGCTCGTCGCTATGGCGAGCGCGCCGAGCTATATCGACCGCCGCTGGCGCAGCTCGCTGACCTTCGCCGCAGAAAAAGAGCCGCTGGGGAAAAGCTCACCGCTGGAAAATCACCGCTAGGATGACCGCCATCGTCAAGGCTGGGCGTCGCCTCCCCGCTTGCCATATGGCGCGACGCGAGGACGCGAGGGGCTCGTGGGAAGTGGGTGGGCCACCTGGCTCGGGCCACGCGGTGAGTCCGCTTCCGAAGCTCATCCTAAATGGGGAGTGAGATTCGTGGTTTTCCTTTCACTTCCCTTCCTGCACGCCTGCTCCTTCATCTTCCCGCCCCTAGATCCCGACTCGCCGCCATCGCCGCGCGGAGGGAGTTCCTCCCTAGGTCTTCCCCGACCTCCGCCGCCAAGAGTGGGAGGCATGGTTCGTGGCTCGCCGCCTCAGGGTGACCGACGCACATGCCGCAGGAGGCGCGTGGCGCCGGCGGCTCCCGTCAGCCGACCGCGCCCAGAGTGATAGTGCCGCCCGCGCAAGACGCCACTCCCCATCCGCCTCGACGCTACGCTGCCGTCTCTTCGCTCCTTCCACGCCGTGGGCAAGGCCCCTAGGGCTGGCCCCGATTTCTTCCGCGGCCGGCTGCCGTATTGGGGCGCCGAAGCTCAAAGACTGAATCCCAACGGATCGCTTCCACTATCATTTGACGCTTTTCACCACTCCTCCCGCGAGGTGGTCGGGGATCGAGCCCGCATTGGGAGCTCTTCAAGCATTTCTTCCACGCCAAGGTGACGACGCCTCGACGGCTCAAGGAGCTCACGCCCCGACGGCCGTGATCGTAGGTCAGCCTCGCCGGCGTGGGAAGGAGAAGTACCCCCACCATCATCTCCGCCATCAACACCGGTGGAGAGATGAGTGGTTCTACCCGCAAGAACGACAAGCGAGCGCCTCTTCCGCGTCTTCACCGGGCGCGTGTTCCACGACTCGACGCACTGCGGGAGGGAAACCCCACGCCCATCCCGCTTCACGGATCAAGGTCATCGCCTCGAAGGTGGAGCTCCTCGCAAAGCTAACCTCACGGAGCCCCTTCTCTACGCCCGCTCGGCACGGAGACGCCCTCTCAAGCTGAGGACCCTCCGCTTCGGGAGATGACCGAGGAGAACAAGCCCCGGAGGGCGCGGTGACCACTTAACCCGCCCCGCCGACGCAGGTGGGAGTGGGTGGTCCGCCGGGGACCGGAAGCTCAAGATCTCTAAGGAACTCCAACGCATATCCCGCAGCGCCGTCTGACACGGCGACGCTGGCGCCTGTGAGTTCTTTTTCTTCGTGATCTTCTCATTCGAAGTTATCTTTTGTCTTCGTAGGGGAGTTATTCTCGCTCGCCTTTGCAGCACTGGCGGTGTACCTCGAGCTCCCACCTTCCGCCGGCGCGAACGATCCTCCCGATAGCGTCCCCTGGGCCGAACGCTCAGCTACCGCCTGCCGCCGCCAAGACTCGGCCGACCGAAGGCCGTCAGTCGAGTTCGCTGCTGAGCGGGCGCAGAAGTCGACGCCGACGCGCCCGGAAGCTCTGCTGGAGCTCGAAGATCCGTGCACGCCGGAGAGCGCGGACGCCAATCATGTCTGTAGCGCCGACGATCTATGTCACGCCCAGACGCGTGCCACGGCACTCCTCCAAACTGCGGGTCAAAGGAAGAGGGGGCCAACGCAGCAATCGCTGACGAGGGAGAAGAAGGTCAAGAAGAGGCGCCGTGGTTGTTGGGTGAGTGTTCAATCCGCCGCTTTGAGTGCGCAGTTCGCGGGCCCCGCGCGCTGCGTCGGGCCGCGCAGCGTTGACTTGGCCTTCAATTTGTCTCTGTAGCGTGGCGAGGTCCAGCTCCTTGGGGCCTCCAAACCCTCTTAAGCTGCCTAGGACGCACGGGTCGAAAGCCGCGTTCTCCTGCCTCATCGCAGTGTGCTCGTGGTGGTCACCCCCAAGCCTCCCCGGAGGAGGAAACGAGCCCGGATCCGCTGGGAGCACCGCTGCTGCCGTTGCCGCAGGCACCGCTCCGCGCGGACTCAGCGCGATGGCGCCGCCGACGCCGCCACGCTGCCGAGGACTGGTGCCGTGAGTACCCGCCGCCGCCGATTTCTCGGGAGCGCTCGAGACTGAGGTGATCCACCTCGCCTCCGTAAGAAGGAGGGAGAGCGCTGATGCTCTACTGACCTACTCGCGCGCCAGATCGCTCGACGAGGGCGACAGTCTCGCCTCGGTGCGGGACGCTGGCGAGGCGCTCAAAGACACAGCGCCGCTGGATGCGTTCTTTCGGCGAGCCCGCCACTGAGACCGCGCAGGGCGGAAGAGGAGCCCGAGCGAGGGCGCTGCGACGCCGGGCTCTCGACGAGCCCGCCGAGACCGCAGGCGCGTGACGAGGAGCTCGAAGATGGAGCGCATCGCGACGCCGTCAGCGATGAGCTCGCCGGGAGACTCGGTGCTTACGGAGGGTCCTCTGTGTCAGCGCGCTTCACCTGCATTCGCTACCCGCGTGCGGCATCGCGAGCCCGCGCGCCAATCGAATGTCGCCGGGATCTGGGTCACCGCTGGGGCGGGTGACCCTCCAAACGCGCCTACGCGGATCCTCCGCTACGGACATCATCGACGGGACGCCTGAGAGTTCGACGGAGGCCGGCCGCGAGTCGGCCGCACGCGATCGCTTCGCGCTGTGGACGCCGCGGGACGCGCGCTCGCTTTGATGGCCGGCCGAGGTGCCGCCACTTCCTACCTGAGAGGGGCCGCGATGTCTCTCACCACATCCTGGTAAGAGTCGCTTTCCGTGACTCGCCTTTTGTGTGATCTTGATCCCGTAGTGCTAATTCGGATGTGTCGCAGACTCAGAGACGCCGTGGTTGGCTTCAATCGCGTGGTCGGTGCGCCGGACCGGTGATTGAGGGCCTCCGAAGGTGGTGGCTCGTCCCCGTGCAAGCAGGCTTGGGCTGCGTCCGCCACCGCGAAGCCCGAAAGATGTCGACGACGCCGCGTAAACACACTCGCGGTGTCAAGCGATGAGCGCGCCGCTGCAGGGTGTCTCTGGGAGGGGGTCGCCGCTGGAGGGTTCGCGCAAGCGCGCGGCGAAGCGGAAGAGGAGCTCGGTTGCCGTCGCGGCCAGCGTAGTCGGCGCAAAAGGGAGCTCGGCGACTCTCCGCTCGTGCCCTTGAGGATAAGCGGAGCTCGAAGCGCCTCGCCGCTGAGAGCCGCCGCCCCGACAGCTTGAGAGGGAGCCGCCACGCTTTCACGGGAAAAGGCGCGCTCCAAGACCGCGAGGCCGAGGCAGCGTGAGTGATCCCTCGGAGCTTGTTGTCTTTCTCCTTCTTTGAGCCCTAGGCCGATAGGTGGGTACCCTAGTTTACGCACCACGGTACGTCAGCCGACTCATTCGCTTTTTGCGTGCTTCGGAGGCCGAGAGGATCTCGCCTCGGCCGGAATCTTTTCTCTCGTGGGAGGAGCGGAAGAGCTTTATCATGCCGGTACGTAAGGCGCCTTCCTTCTTCCCGCTGGAATCTCTAGCGATTTTGATTTGTTTGTTTCTTCCCGGCAGCTGAGAAGAAGAAGTCGGGCCGGGATTGGCTCTGAGCTTGAGGGGAAGGGACTCGCCCCCGTCGCCGCAGCGGAGTCCTCGCGCTGACGCGATACCGCACCGCTACGGGAGCGTATGAGAAGGGACCTTTCGCCAGGGACGCTGGCCACCTCATGGCCGCGCGTAACGGCCTTCGGCGCCGACGAACTCGTCTGCTCAAGCCGCAGGCCTCGTCTCGGAGGGGCGACGTAAAGCCGATCGTGGCGCGTAAGGCGAGCGAGCACACCAACCTCGTGCTCGACGCCGAAAGGGCGCCTCGCGAGGTGCCCTCGGAGTTGAGGAGGTGGGAAGGACCGACGCATCGACGCTTCGCGCCCCGCCGGGTGAGGGACAATGCCCGCCGTGCCGCCCATAAGGCGCCGCCGCGGTCTCTGCCCTACTACCCCGGAGCCCTGTGCCTCGACCAAGATAATGGGTAAGGGCCGGCCCGAGCTGACTGAGGGCGCCGAGCCGGACGACGCCGCCGGCGCGCGAGGCGACTCGAGCGAAGCCGCAAGGAAGCTTTTCTCGCTTGCCGCCGCAAGAGCTCGGCGTTCGGTTTCCCACGCCGGGCGAGGAGGAGGTAGAAACGGACTCGCCCTCGCGATGCGAAGAGTAGGCCGCAGTTGGTAGCTCGAGGCGCCGCCTCTTTGTTATAAACCCAAGTCCCTCGACCTCGCAAGATGTAAATATAACAAGTTATCTTTTTGCTATGAATTACTCATTTTGTCTTTCCCCGCGGATTGTGCTTCCGACCAGTTCGTGAGTTTTCCGAAGCTTACATCCTATCGACTAAGGCAAAACCGCCCCTTTACTTCGCTGGCCAGCGGGCGAGTTCGCTGGCAAGCGGCGCTGCGACCTCGCCACGATGTTGCTCGTAACCCCTTTTAACTTGCCTTTGACTCGACGCCATCGAAAGATAGGTAATGAGTGCGAGGTTGAGCTCGGTCGAGCTCTTCCTCGAGTGTTCGTGTTTTTTTGCAAAAAGAGTTCGTGAAAAGGCTGGGGTGTGCGCCGCCTCTCAGAGCCCCCGAGCAAGGGCGGCCTTGCCGGAGGTAAAGGGCGTACTGCATTGCTTAACAGACTGCGGAAAAAGAGGTCAATGCTTGCACAACTTTTGCATCGAGGTGTGCTCATTATTATTCGGCTCTGTACATAAAAGTGACATTACAAAATGCATCTAGGGTAGAAGCTTGACGTAGCCGCTCGATGTTCCGTGAGTTAGCGAGCTCAGCGTCGCTGGGAATCTTGATCTTGTACTGCAGCCTCGGCGTAGAACTCGCTGGGCGATGGAGAACGGTCCTTCCTGTGGGCCGTAGAGCTTGTGCTTCTCCCTTCGCGCTCGGACTTGTCGCAGGACTTGGTCGCCGACTTCAAAGGCCCGCCGGACGCGGCGGTCGCGGGTAGCGCGCATCGCATTGCCGGGTACTTGGTCACGCGCCGACGGCGTAATTCACGGGCCTCTTCGAAATGGTTCACGGGCGCCTTCGAGCGAGGTCTCGGCTGCCGCGCCGTTGTACGCTAGAACCCGCGCGCCGTGAGTCGAGGTCGCGGGAGCACGCTGCCGTAACCGAAGACGCAGGAAGAAAAGGTGCAAAGGCCCCGCTGTCTCGCCGTGAGTGGTCCCCGAGGCTCCATATGATCAGGGGAAGCTCTGCCCGAGCCATCTTCCTCCTCAACTTCCAGCATCTTTGAAGATCCTCGCTTCAATCCTCGCAGGAAAATCGTGCCGCTGGCTGCCATTGACTCGCCCGCTTGTCCCTGTGGCTCGACGCGAGGCCCGCTTTACGCGACGCTAGTAGTCGCCGCACTAGCCGAGGAAAAATTTGCGCTGCGAAGTTGGTGCCGCTTGTCGGTGATGATCGAAGTTCTGCGACGCCGAGCGCGTGGATGATGCCGCCGAAGAACTCTGACCGCCTCCCGCGATCTCGCGGCGCAGATGGCATCACCTCGATCCACTTGGTGAACTTGTCGGCGGCGACGCAGGGAGGCGCAGTGAAGCCCCACAGCGACCTTGTGAAGGGACCGACTCATGTCAAGGCCCCGCACCGCTGGGGCCAAGTGATGGGGATCGCTTTGAGGGCCTCGCGCCGGAGGTGCGCTTGCTTGGCAAAGAACTCGCATCCTCACGCAGCAGCGTATTTGACTCGATTGGCGCTGGCGACGTAGCGTCGCCCAGCGAGAAGCCTTTGGCGGAACGCTTTTGCCCACCGTGAGCTCGTGGAGCCGCTGCGATGCCCACATTCGCCGGGCTGCGGGATCTCTCCGATGAGCTCGTGCCCCTCCTCAAAGGTGATGCAGCAGCTGGAGCACCCCTGCACGCCGCTTCCTCCCCTCAGAGCTCACGCCGATGACGACGAGGACTTGCCTCTCCCAGGGCGATGCGCTAGCTTCTTCCCTTCCACGTGGAGTTTGCCGGCCCTCGTAGCCATGCGTGATGGGGAGCCGCCAATCGGGTCTCGGGCTTCGCTCCAAGGTGGCGAGGACCTCGGATCCGACGAGGTTGACCTCTCGTGTCGCACTTCCACCGGCGAAGCTCGAGCTCGCGAGGTCCTCGCACTTTGGTGGGCGCAGGGACAAACGGAGTCCCCGACGGTCTCGTGGCGCGGGTTCGAACCTTCCCTCGAGCCGGATGGAGGGCATGTATCGGGTCAGCGCGCGAAAGACGCCGCGGGACTTGTAGCTCGATCGGAGGCGAAGCTTAGCGAGGACGCCGGGCGCCACCGCTGTATCGACGCACGGACGTGCTTGAACTCTAGCCCGCCGAAGCGCTTCTTCGAAGCTCACGCACCTTTGCGAGTACGCATCATCCTTTTGCTGACGCTAGCCGCCTCCTTTGTGGCTTGATCGCCACGCAGCTTAGAATCCCTCTCGATCTCGAGGCGCTTTGATGCCAAGCTCGACGGGCGTAGTGTGCATACCGCTGACCAAAGCTACTGCATCACGACGCTTGTTGGAGGCGGTGAAGTGAAGGCGGATCGAGTACCTCATGCGCGACGCTGCGCGGTGATACGGCACTGCACTCCGCCCGGGCGCCAGCATTTCTTCTCGAGCCGCCGGGCAGAGCGGCCCAGCACTCTCGACGCCGCCAGTCTCGGGCGGCTACCGGGTCTCCGCCCACTCGCCATGAAGTCGAAAAGAACCTCGACTTGATGGCGCCCCTTGGGGCATATGAAATGTCCGGACCTTATGAGCTCACTCCCCACTTGGCGATGCGCGCGCCGGGCGGGCCTCTGGCCGCGATGATTTCGCCGAACGGGAATTTGGAGACGACGTGATCGGGTGAGCGCCGGCGTAGTGTCGTAGCTTGGCGCTGCGGATCGTGAGCGCATAGGCGCAGCTCGAGCCGAGGATATCGCGCCTTTTGTGTTTCGGAGAGACTTCGCTAACGGCAGACCGGCTCGCTGCACCCGGCGCGTGGGCCTTCTTCCCTCTTTCCACTACGAAAGCACCGCGGCTTACCACATGCGCGTGCCCGCTGATGTACAACAAAGATTGGTTCATCCGGCTAGTGGAGTGAGTATGGGCGTGTTCGCCAAGAGCTCTTCTTGAGAGTCGAGGGCGACCGGCCTCGGCCGTCTAAGCGCCTCGACTTCTTCAGAGCTTGTATAGCTGAGGCTTGCCGCTTCTAGCCAGCAATGAATCCGCTAATACGCCAAGCACCCCAAGAGGCCGTAGACGCTTTGACGCTTTGATGGGGCCTATGTTAGCGATGGCCTCGATTTTCTGGTTGGCTTCGGCGCCGCTGGGCCGACACGGCGAAGCCTGTGAGCTTTCCCCGGGACTCAACACGCATTTTTTCGATTGAGCTTTACCCCCAACTCACGGCTTGCCAAGACTTCTTTGAGGTCGGGATGAGCTCTCCCGCGGCGCTTGCCTTGACTACTTATGTCATCGACGAGATGCTCTCCACGCCGCTTCCCGAGAAGCTCTTTGAAGACTTTCTCGCATGCACCTTCCTTCAAAAGTGGGCGCATAGTTTTTAGCCCCGAAGGCATGGTTACGCAGCGTAACGCGCCAAAAGGGAGTGATGAAGGAGGTGGGCGAGCTGATCGAGCTCGCTCATCGCTATTTGATGATAGCCCGAGTACGCTGGCCGAAAGCAGCCGCCTCGCACCGGAGGGGAGTCAACGATTGGTCGATGCGCCGCAAAGGAAACGGATCCTTTGGGCATGCCTTGTTGAGACTCGTATAATCAACACACATTCTCCATTTCCCCATTCCTCTTCTTAACTAGTACGTGGTTGGCTATCCACTGATGATACACCTCCTTAACAAAGCCCGCCGCTAAGAGCTTTATCTATTTCGGCGATTGCCACCGCCTCTGCCGCTCGTAAACGCTCTGGAGCCGCTGCTTCACCGGCCAAGAGCCGGGCTTGATGTTTAAGGAGTGCTCGGCGACTTCCCTCCGTATGCTCCGCATGTCCGAGTGGGTCTCCACGCGAATACGCTTGAGGTTCGCGCGCGAGGAAGTCGACGCAGCTCGCTTCCCTATTTAGAGTGAGCTCGGCACCGACGCTAACGTGCGCTTCCCTCCTCGCTCGACCTTTCACCGCCTTTGGCGCCCCTCGCCCAGCTCAAGGAGCCTCGCCGCTTTTTCGAGCTCGACGGTGGGGAGCTCGCCACCTTGCCGGATGTGCTCGCGGCCTCTTTTCACCGGCGAGTCCTCCATACAACACTCCACGCCGAGCATCTGGATGAGCTTCTCGACTCGGCGAGGTGAAGATCTCTAGTTTGGTTTTTGATAATTAGTGACACCTAAGGACTAATCTCTCATTGCTGCGTTTGACATGTATGGAGATTGGTCGCGCCGAGTTGGTGCAAGATGATCATGGAGGATGGATCGAGGTGATCCAAAAGATGATCAAGCATGCAACCCGGTGGAGCTGGAGAACAAAAGTCCCAAGGCAAAAGGTATAACCATAGGGCTTTTGGTTTCACACCCAAGACACCATAGAGGGGTGGGTGGTTATAGGATCGAGCAAGTCGCATTATAAAGAGGGGAAAACTTTCGCATATATCGATCCTCACGTGCCTTTAGGTTCAAGTCTCATATGCATGCATTCTAACCTAAAGAGCTAACCTAACCTTCAAAATGAATTGTGAAATGCTAACACACGAAAGCATACGGTGATGTACACGCGGGTGGTGTTGGCACATTTATGGCGGCGGATGGTCGCAGGTTGAGTTGGCTTTGGGAACCGCCATCCTCCCGCCGAAGCTTAGGCGGGGATTCGGGCGCTTTGAGAAAGTGAAACTTTATTTTCTATTGGGCGCCGATGCATCGCGGAGATGAAAACATGCTAGTCCTCGGCACAAATTGGTATATTTGTTGGATAGCATGCCAGAAAAGACGGGCGGCGAACGGGCGATTTAAACGATGACTTTTCAGCCGAAATCGTCGGCGCGGATCACGGACGCGACGCCCGTCGGTCATGCTCGTGGACCGACGCCTCGGCAGCCGGTTTTGACCGACGCAACGGACCGGCCGCCGACCGGACGCGATGACCGTGCCGTTTCCTGCCGAAGCACCGACCGGACGCTGGCGACCGCTGGGGTCAGTGGGCAAACCACTGTCTCGAGGGTTCGATCGCAGCTGACCGGACACCGGGACCGACACCGGTGAGTCCTGGCCAAGGCCCGGTCAGTTTCTGTAAAACCGTGGGTTTCCTCCCAACGGCTACATTTCGTGGGTGGGGTATTTATACCCCCTTGGTCGCTCTTTTGCTCCTCTCTTGGTCATTTGAATCACTCCTAACATCTTTTGAGCAAGCAAGCAAGCCTCCCTCCTCTCTCATTCTTGATTTGAGCTTCATTCTTGAGAGAAGAGAGATCCAAAGTGCATTGCATTGTGTTCTGCATCTAGAGGCACTTGGGGATCGTGGTTGTGACGGGTGGATTTCCCTGTTATTTCTTGAGGCACCGCCCTAGCTGGCTTGGTGAAGTGGTGGAGTTGTTGGCAAGAAGAGGTGATTGTTTCTTGGCCACCTCCTGCTGGTTTGTGAGAGGATTACGCACTCGCCGGAAGACAAAGTGCAAGGAATACATTGCTCGTGTTTTGGGTACCTCACTTGGTGTGTGGTGTGTTGAGGCTAGCAAGGGCACCGCCTAGCTCAAACATCACCCTTGTGTTGGTCAAGCACAACCGAGAGTAGTTGTGCGGTGTACAACGAACTCCGGGGTGAACAAATCGACTTGTTCATTGTCTCTTGTGTGGATCATCACCTTCGAGTGATTGATTGGTTTTCATCTTCCCGGTGATTGGTTGACATCCTCTACACATCTGCAGTATAACAAGTCTCTCACTTTTGTTTTTACCTTCCTAGTTTACTTTGAGTAGAGAGCTAGCATTTGCTTGTGTAGGTTGTTCTTTAAGTAGCATAAGGACCATATTAGGATTGCTCATTAGCTAGAGTAGTGACATAGACTTTGAGTGACTAGAGATCATAGTATTATTTAGTCTTGTCACTAGAAGGCTTGCTTGACCATTAGAGCTAGTGCAAACCGCTTTACGTTTTTTATACTAACCGGGGTTTTTGTTTAGTTGAGTTTGTAGAAAATTTTTATAGGCTATTCACCCCCCTCTAGCCATCTAGGACCTTACTTGAGGGCGGCCGGGCTGCATCGCACGCCTCCCTTGTCGCAGTTTTGAAAGGCCGGCGGTGGAGTTGATGGTGATCACGCCCTCGGCCCTGGGATCTTGAGAGCTTGAGGTACGGTGAAGCTGGGGACGGCCATGAACTTCGTAGCATAGCATAAAGAGGGGCATGGTAAGCGCTTCCTTGTACGGGAGCACTGGAGGTGAGCACTTCCTGCGAAGCGTTCTGCCGGGCTGGTGACGGGAGGTCGATCCTACCGAACGGAAACGCCCCCCGGCACTACCCCGTGATGGGGTCCGGGAGGGTCGGAGTCGAGCTCGCTGGTGGATGCCGAGAGCCTCCATGGTGTCGACAAAGAGGAGGTTGAGTGGGGCCGCTTCACCGCCCACGCGACCTTGCCGAGGGGCGCTTTGGTGCCGACTATGGGATCGACGCACGCAGAGGGAACCTTCCCGATGCGGACGGTATCGGGTGGTCCTTCTTGTCGAAGGTGACGGGGCCCCTGACCACTTGGAGGGGTAGGAGGGCGCCGCTGGTCGGGTGAGAGGACTTCACGCTGCAGAGCCTTCGCGCGCTTTGACTCGGATGCTCGGTGGGCGCCGAAGACGACGCTGACGGGCGCCGCCCCTCAAAGAAGACGCCCTTGTCGCCTCGCGCGCCGCCAAAACTCGCCTCGCAGGGTGCTCGCCGCCCGCAGCCTCTCCTTCCCCTACGCCGCATACTTAACTCTCGCAGAGCCCGCGTAGCCCCTGAACTTGTGCTTGACCGCCCCTCGCGGGTTGGTGCAGTGCGTCGAGCTTCTTCGAAGAAGTCCTTGGGAGCACCGGGCTTCGCGCCCTAGCGCCCGGCTTTTCGGCATCGCGACGGTCATCCCGCCGCCGGGCGCTTGTTCTTTCTTCTTTGGGCCACGAAGCTCGAAGCCTTCGCCGCCCTCATCGGGCGGCCTTCTTCTTGCCCTTGCCCGTGGTGCCGCGGAGGATCAGCGAGATAGCCTCCTCGCCCCGCCGGGTTCGTGGGCGAGGTCGAGGAGGTCCTTCACCGCTCTTAGGCTTGCGAAAAGTGCCGAGCCTACTGATGGTTTTCCTCGCCAGTCGCGCCGCAGGTGAAGCGCGTGATGATCTCCGCGACGCAAAAATTCGCAGCGGCAGCTTGAGAAGCGCCGCGATGTAATCACAAGAAAGCCGTTCTCCGCCAAGCAACAGCGAGGTCCCACGTAAGCTGCTCTGCACGAAGTAGGTCCCCCTCGAAGTTGGCCAACGTAAGACATCGCGAGGTCGCGCGCCAAATTGCCGATCATACCAATGCAAGGTGTGCTCGAGCCAGAGCGCAGCCGCGGTCACGAGGTATAGGGGAGGTTGCGGATGATGAAGAGCTCGGTTGCCGCCCCCTCACCGACACGTAGGGCCAGAGTCTTCGCCGTGGGTCCGTCAGCCTGTACTTCCGATCTGAGGCCTGGGCTCGTAAACGCCATGTTTGCCTTTGGAAATTGATGACACACTTCTGTGGACTAACTTTGCTCTAGCGTATGACTTGAGATAGGATTAGATGGATGACAAGGAGCATGATGATCATGAACATGGACAATGATGGTGGACTTGATGGATCGCCAATCTCGGTGATCGGCTTGAGAGGAACCCGGAGATCAAGGCTAAGGTATCTTGATAGGTTTTCCTTTTAGTGATCAAGACACGATAGAGCCGTAGGATCACATTATAGGATAGATAGCCGACTATCAAGAGGGGATGCCGCGACAATCCTTTGGTGAAGTGCTTTAGGTCCATATCGACTTGCATATTGCATTTAGGGGACATGAGAGCACTAACTTCGATCTTGCCTAACATCTCGACGTGCTAACATTGGTGATAACGCGGATCATCTTGGACGGTTGGCAAATACATGGCAAGAGGCGAAGCAAGTTTGAAGCAAAGAGCAAAGAAAGGAGAAGAATCAAATAAGCTTGAAAGGACGGACGCTGCCGCCTGGACGGACGACCGGACATCGTGACGGGCAGCAAGGCCCCGCGAGAGAGCTCGCGACGCGCGTTTTGCACCGGACGCGACCGATCGGAAGCCTAACCGGACGCTTTCCGGTGACCGGAACCGACCGGACGCTGCGGAGAAAGCCAACCGGCGGGCCCGTGGTTTGTCGGTAGCGACGTGGAGCATCCATCGACCTAATCGACTACCGGGTGGTTCCGGGCCAAGGTGTCCTGGCCAAGGAAGAGGGCAAATTTTTAGAGTAACGGCTCCATTTCGAGAGGAGCCATATATATACTTGGTTGGCCGGTTCTTTTAGACCTCCCTTGCACATTTGAACACTCTAACTTGCTAGTGAGCTTGTGAGACTCCTCTCCACTCATCTCCTCATCACTAATTCGGATTCTTGTGAGATTGAGAGAGATAGAAGTGCATTGCTTGCATCGGGTTGCATTTAGAAGCACTTCATCCTTGGAGAAGCCGCTGGATTCTTGTTTTCGGGAATTTGCCCGCTCCGCTAGCAAGAGGCGGCTTGGAGCAAGAGGCGCTTGTTGAGGCCACACCGTGGTGATTGTGAGGGGTCGCTCCTTACCCCTCAAGGGAGATTCGCTTAAAAGGAGCACTAGTGGATTGCTCGCGGGTTTGTTGGACCCTCTCTTGTGATCGCTTGTTTGAGTTTCATAGGGGTTTTGGCACCGCCATTGCTTAGCACACGCCAAGTGAGTGTGTCGCCACAACCAGGACTTAGCGCGTTTCCAAGAAGCACGCGAACCTCGGTAAAAAATCATTGTGTCAATTGTGTGCTTGCTCGCTGGAGATTTCATATTGATCACGTGATTGGCTTCCACCTCTACACTTCATCGCCTGTATATCATCACCCCTCTCTAGCATTTACTTGATATACTTGTGTAGTTTTGCCTAGGTTGTTTAGTTGCTTATCTTGCTAGAATTGTTAGCTCCTAGTTGGTAAACTAGTTAGAATCGCTTGTTCACCTATGAGTAATATAGCCACCTAGCATTTGTGTAGACTTAGAGATATTAGAAATATCATCATTTTGCTTGTGGCTTGTCTGCTGGTATTTTTTAACGACACGTATAAATCCGCAAGTTTAATTTTAAAGTACCGCTGTAGCTTTCACCCGAGTATTCAGTGGTATCGATTTCCACCCGGAACCCAGAAGTGAACTAGAAAGGGTCCAAGTCGCCCAAGGTAAGGTGGAGTTAATATTTTTGGTAGGAAGAAAGGGGCTCTCCTAATATTACTAAATACTAAGGTTCAGGCTTACAAGATTCTACTTACTTTGGAGCAACGACCCTTCCGGATTCTCGAAAAAGACCGGGAAGACGGTGAATCGGGGAAAGCCGCCAAAAGTTTCTAATTTAAAAACACCAACACGCACGGGTGGACTACAAAGGCCTGGTCGGAGCAAGCCACCCCCGAGGCTACCACAACTATTCCAGAGTGTTGGGCGCAATCTCGTAAACTCTAGCCTAGACACCACGCCTTACGCTTTAGTGATTACTTAAACTAGTTTTCGCAGCGAAACTAGAACCTTCTACGAACGGAGATCCAAAGCAAGTAAAATAGAGTAAGGACTGAATTTAGACAAGTAATAATACTAGAATTACCACAAAATAACCTCGATTGTGAATCGGCCTTCGGAGAGGTACAAAAAGGTGAGGCGGAAACCCACAATCCCTACTCCCTCCTCTTCTCCTCTCACTCTCTTTCCTCTTTTCTAATTTGTACAACTAGGTGGAGAACACCCAGAGGGACACTACTACTAAATATATGTGTGGAAGATGAAGCTCAAGTGTAGAATGTGTGTTGTACAATGGTGTAGGGGTCTTTCTTTATATAGGAAAAGAGAGGAGAGAATGGAGGGCCATCCTTGTTCCGAGGGGCATTTTATGGAACGAAAATCGCGCACTACACATGCAACCGCCTTCGCTTCGGGAGCAAAACCGCCATAAAAATGGCGGGAAGTTTTGCCATATTTCGGCCGGGCCGGCCAGCCGCAGCTTGGCCGCCGCAAAGATGGGCCCCGCTTTTGCCTCCTTTCTCCGGTGGGCTTGTGGGCCTTGGTAGATGGTTTCCTAACCGGGTGCAAAGTCCGTGATGAGGCGTGGAATCACCTCCTTGCTTCCCTTTGCTCTTCCTCGGGCGATTGACTCTTTGCGCTTTCCCACTTTATTTGGCATACTTTATTTGTATTTCCACAACATTCCCGCAAAACAAC
>JADLZK010007226.1:0-41897 GCA_015847255.1 Hyparrhenia diplandra
GATAGGATTGCTCCTCAATGGTGGTTATGAACCGGACGCCGGCCGAGGATGACCGGTGGGCCCCATGGGCACGACCGCCGCCTGCTACTGGGCGGCCGCACACCGCCAGGTGGGTAACCCTAGCTTGTGGGTCGGCTCTCTCTCGGGTGTTGGAATGTTCTTATGTGGAGTTTCAAGTTGGATTGCTTCTTTGATACATCTTTATATCGTAGGGCTTGCAAACTCTTGGAGCTTTTTACCGCTTTATACATTTCCCTCTAAAAATATATAAATCACCAAAACTCATGGAATTATGTCGATAAAGCCCCTATACTATGTTGATATTCATTTTAAGCCCTTATTTAGTTTTAAAAAACCTATATATTTTATGCTAAGTAAGTGTGTCAACACCCATCCCTGTTCCTCATGCCTAGTCTCGGTCCCTCCATCTACTTCCAAGTAGGTGTTAGGTCGATGTTCACTTAACTTTGCTATAAAACTCGTGCACCACTCTAGTGTCACCACACTAAGCCTTTGCTTCCAGACCCACTCTTCACACCATGTCTCAACGTTCGATCCACACAAGTGACCTCTGCGGCCAGAGAGCACGAGGAAATCCCACGATGGGAAAGCTACAAAACACACACCACACCACCTAGGCAAATACCCGGTACAACTTACCTTCGCCCACACTCCAGTTCATCAAACAACTCATACACCGTTTTTTAGAAGCCCGAATGAGGATTAGGAAGGGGGGTTGATCGCCGGCTCAAAAGAATCTTGAACACCAATCCCGAGAAAAAAGATTCCTAGCTACCCCTCCTCACACTTCTAGCCCAAACACAAATTCGATAGTGATGATGAAGTGAACGGACCGCGAGATTCACTCGGCAAAATATGGGGCAATAGTAGAGTTGTATTGGCTCACCGGGATGGATGAGGACGCTACTAGAGAAGAAAAATAAGCAACCTACAAGATGATCTTTGAAATAGAAAAATTTAGGTTCGGATAACAAAGTAGTGAAACTAGCAAGTGCGTGGGTGTCATTACGTGCCTAGTTAGAGGAACGTTGAATTCTCAAATAATCAGGCATTAGTTTTATTTGTTTTCATTTATCTTGTATTTTCCCTTCAAGATTATATGTCGATCAATAAAGAGTTGTTACTTTTATTTTGCACACTTGTTCTTTTGTTTTGTCTCTTGAAATATTATGTACAAAGAACAAGTGTGGGGGAAGGCCCAGCGCACACGCAACAAAGGTTCTAAACCTTCTCCTACGCCCTTCCCATCTCTCTCTCTCTATGCCAATTTAAGAACAAAATTGTCTAAAATCAACATGGCTAATCCCCACCTCTCTTGAATAAAATGAATCAATTGGCATAAATTTTATTCCTAACTAAGATCCTAAACTTTGATGAGCAACGCTAAATAGGGAACTCATTTTATCTTATTAATTGCACCAAGAGATATAGTAAGATAACTTGACTTTTATTCTCTCTTGCAATAAAGACTTGAATTTTATTTCAAAACCCTACTCAAGCATGCTCCATGGTTAATTTAGAATCAATTCCTACCAAAGACAAAAAACTAGAATCATATACATCCACAAATAGCTATTTATTCTTGTATTGAGTTTTGTCAACCTTTGTGATCAATGTTGAAGGGAGTTTCATGCACCTAAGATCGAAATGCACGTGCACCCACCAAAAGTAAGCCAATTCTTACATTAAAATTGCGCACAACATGCATCACCATCCACCAAAAAGAGACACGATCTTGTTCAATTTCCAGACCTTCTAATATTTATCACATGCCAAACAAAAGAAGAGATATGGGCTATTTAAAGGAAATAAGTACACTCCATGCTAGATGCATGAGACAAAAAAAAAAATGGACATGTGTCCAAGAGAAAAAAGATGGCGTGCCAAAGAAGCCTAAAAAAAAAAATATATACATATACTATTAATAAATAGCCCATGTTCTCCAATTTAAAGGCATCACAATTAGAAGGATCAAATCACAACAAGATCAACATTATTGTGTCCCCCACCATATTTCATTCCACACACTTGCACATTTCGATCTAGGAACATGACTCTTCTCTCCCCGAGGATCCTAAGTTTGACCCAACAATATATACAAGGTAAATATGCACTTGTCATTTCTCGAAGAATCTCTAAACACCACTCAAATATTAGGATTAGAGAGAGTGACATAATACAAATGCTTGGGAGGAACCAATCCACAAATATGAGTGACTCATCTTAGAATTGACCACTTGACAAATGCTTTTATTTTTGAAAATATAAAAACCAAGTCTTATATGTAAGAGTAGAAATAAAATGATAGAAATCCAAGCTATTCCTTTGTACAATTTTTCAAGATGAATTGATAGACACTTTGAATGCTCACAAGGAAGGTGAAGTCTGGAATAATCTTTATCTTGATCCTTGATTTATTTATTCATAGAGACAACATTCTTTTCGATCTAAGTTTACTCGAGGACGAGTAAAGACTAAGTGTGGGGGGAGTTGTTGGCGGCCATTATCACATATATTTTATACAGCCAACTTAGCTCTAATTAAGAGATAAAACCCATTTAAACTAACTAAACATTTACTACTCACCTAGTTCCACTTGTATTCGAGAATATTTGTTTTGCGGGGAACAAACACGAAAGCGGTGAGAGTACACCAAATAAAGAGCAATATGCAACTCGGAAAATACGCTTTGACCAAGGGGAACGTGATGGGCCAGAACTGGACCAAATCCGACCAAAGTACCCCCTGGAAGAGCAATGTAGAGCAGGCCACCAGTCCCACGGCGCGAGGCACGGCGCGGGCGGGCCAAACTCGGGCGGGCCGCGAGGTGCGGGCGCCCGCCGCAGCCCTAGTGCCCGATCCGCCGCGCCTTGGTCTCGCCCCCGGCTGGAGGAGTAGAGGCGGTGCATGGAGGTGTTTTCACCGTTTTCGCGCCAAACTTTCTGCCAAAACCACCTTTCATTTGTGTATAAAAAGGAGTGGTCACCCTCCATAGAGCATCACTCAACACACTTCATAGTCTCACATTCAGGGTGGTTTAGAGAGTGCCAAGACACACCGATGGGAGTGAGAGAGAGTGCAAGGTAGAGAGGAAGAGAGGAGTAGCGACTTCCGGGGTCTTTCATTTGTCGGAGTGCCGGATCCGTCGGCTCCCGCCTCCCCTACCTTGTACCCTCTACGGTAACCTTCGCTTGGTGAAAGTTATTCGTGTCTTACTTTCAGTATCATTCTTAAGTTCCACGCTATCATTTATTTTATCGAGAATTACAGGATCGTTGTTTGCCCCCGTGGTAAATACTCTAGTAGAGGACCCCCCGATGAAGACGGGATCTCCCGCCAACGCTAGAGTAGTGACAAGTAACGTAGACGTGGTGTCTAAGTTATAAATCACCCTCGCTTGCTCCTCAATCCACGGTAGTGAGGTAGGGGATAGGTGGTGACAGCCCTATTCGGCCATCGTACTCCTCCACGCCCGGTTGCGTAGTAGAGCAAGAGGCCGGCATCGCTGGCGGACCAAGTGCACTCGGATGCCCGGAAGTAATACTTTCGATTAACAGACGTAGTAGCGACTTAGCCTAAGTCTTTGAAAGAACACATCGCTCCTAGGATCACCTCCTATGCTTGACCCTTGATAGCTAGAAGAACAGACTTAGCGCCGTTCTCTGTGGAAATTCGACACTGGAATACTTCTAGGTGAAGTGCTATAACGGTACTTTCCGTGCGCTTGCGGACTTTGCCGCCAGCTAAGAAATACCAACACACCCCCTGTGCCCCACCCCCATTCCACGACACACCAACCAAAAATCAAACCCTCTCTCTATTCTCAAAAAAAAAAATCGCCCTACCATAACAAGAAACCCGAGACCTGAAAAACCGAAACCCCCTCATGGATACGTAAAGGATACGCATGCAAGGTGTGTCATGTGTGGAACTGTGGATATGATCAGCACGTCCCATGGAAAAAAAATATAAAGTTTAATTTTGAAACCTATACTTACTCACAAGCAAATGGAGCCGCCCTCGCGTTTCACCGATCATGTTTGTCACTCGACCTCGCCCCGCCCGACACAGCACCGGCCTTTGGTGTACTCCACGTAATAATCCCAACTCCTCACTCTCGGTCGTTCGGCTGCCAACACTGCTTTTCTCTCACAAGTCACAACAAATCAGCACCAGCCAGCCGGCAAGCATTCCTTTTCTCGCCCTCCATCTCACATTATTGAGCGAGAACATTGTTCATCTTCCTTTCCCTAGACCGGAGCGCGAGCTTCCGAGGAAAACCATGCCGGCGAGCCCCGGGCCATGCCGCGAACCTTCCGCAGGAGTTGCTTGAGGCGTTGCGCTCCACGTCGCCATGGTCGCACATGATCCCATCCAGGCCCTGTACAATCTACGGGCCACCTGTACGGAGACGAAGCGTCACGGCGGCGTCATCTTGGACCGAGCATCCCACTAGACCGGTGCTCGCGACGACGGCCGGTCGGCGGCGACTGCGCCGAACGCTGTACTACCGCGGCGAGTACGAAAGTCTCATCGGCAAGCTCGCCAAGGTCGCAACCCGGGCGTGCTTGAGCAGGCATGTCTGCAGGTGTTCGTGGAAGGCCGCGGCACCGTCTACGCCCGCCGGCTTGCTGGAACAAGCCGCCAACTCAGGGCATGCACTCGGCTTCGGTATGTGCATTCTCTTCGCGCTCTGCCGAACGCCGCGCCGCCCGATGACGACGTGCCGGGCGGTGTTGCGGAGCTGAGCCGACACTGGCGGCGCGATGGCTGCACCGAGGGCCGCGAAATGCGCGGAACTCGGCTTGGCAGTGGAAGTGTTGTAGAACGCGCGACTTGTTGGTGGCGCCATATGCGTAGAGGCATTATCTTCGTCTTCCTCACTGGCCGGTGCCTCGCCCAGAGCGGTGTGGGGATATGGACTCCCTATTCCCTCATGGACCACTTTGGGCACCACCAAGGAGGCCCGGCCCAAGACTGAAGACGCGTGCACACGCGCGTGCGACTAAGATATTGTACCACATTGCTTATCAAGGCATGTAACCTTGTCTACCGGACTATATAAGGTGGGCAGGGATCCCCTCAAATCTCATCGAATCTAGATTAGATCACCACGATCTATCTTGTAAATCTCGATACTCAATCAATACAATCTAAGCGGGACGTAGGTTTTACGCCATCAAGGCGGCTAAACCTGGGTAAAACCCGTGTGTTTTGTCCCTTCGCTCGTTCTGCTTAACATCTTGTTAGTCGTCTAACGCACCTCTACCGCTCAATCTACTAGCTGGGTTACCCCTGCTAGTCTATCGTCAATAAACCGACGACAGTTGGCGCCAGAGCAGGGGCGTGCACGAAGACTCCATAGCTAACAAGATGGATCTTCATCAACGGCGTCAACATTGGCGTCAAGAACTTCAGGCGGGGCAGATCCAATCTGCATCGACCATCAACATCGTTCACGGCAACTCTTCCTGCTGCGCGAACGTCCATCAGCGACCAGATCAGGCCCAACGTCGACGCATCTAATGGCGAGACTGGTGTAGCGCGCCAGTTAATCACCGGTGTACGACAGGACTCAACTGGTACAATCAATCAAGCTCCGACAACCTGCTTTCGTCGAGGTCATCGACACCGACCAGCCTACGCAAGATCTAGTCACGAGCCTTGAAGTGAAGTCGGACTACGAACCGTCTCTTCATCAGCGCGTCGTGACGACCTGGCTTCAACAGGCAGCGTAGATTCTTCAAACAACATTGATGCATCTACGTATCCGACGAAAGCTAAGTCAATTTTTTAATTTCCAATCTAATATCCTACGATACAGTATGTATTCGGATCTCTACATATACACAAGTCAATTTTAGCAGGAATCGAACAATCGGCATCGCGGATCATGACTGGCGCTATTGATTCCGTCGAGTACATGCCGACATCGGGGACTAGCGCGTGCTAGTTCCACCCGGACACGACGGCCACCGTCCCGAGTTTGACTCCGATCCAGATTCATCCGCGAGATCCGACCACCTCGTTGGACAAGCACACAACGTCCACGTGCATCAGCCCTGCGTCGCCAGGATTCAAGGAACGACGAAGGTGCATGATCTACGTGATCATGCTAGCAAGCAAAGCCAGGGCCAAAGCGTATATGCACACGTACATGTACATGAACGTGAAGAAGCTAGCAAGCCAGACCAAGGCCATCGATTTGGCGACGTCGATCTTCTTCAAACAAGAAGCTAAGTCAATATTCCGTATTTTTCAATCTAATCTCCAAGATATCTGTTTGTCTACAGATTACAGTTACGATCATGAACCTGCATCGACGACAACGGCCATCGGCCACGACGAAGGCCAAAGACAAGGACGTCAAGGTCGACTACAAGCCCTGCTCATGGCGCACTTGCGAGCAACCACGTCGAGCCCTCAAGCGAGCCGCCTTGAGCCCTCGGCAGTGCCGCCGCCGGGAGAGTCGCGTTGGGACCTCGAGAGGCGCCGCCCGGCGAGCTGCGTCGAGTAATCGGCGCACACCAAGCGAGCGCCTCGGCGTCGGCGCGCCACCATGCGAGTCGCGTCGAGCCCTCGAGGCGCCGCTGAGCGAGCCACGTTGAGCCATCGCAAAGGTGCAACAAGCCCGCGGACGACGACGTCCCTGGGCTGGCGGACACCAACCGTCAACCCGCCGACTACTTCATCGTCAACAAACAAGCTAAGTCACGCTTTAATATTTTTCATAAATACTCGTCCATCTTCGCATATCTTCATATGTTCTTCGCTTTACAAGTAATCATTGCTTTATAAGTAATTAGCCATACAGGTTTCTGTCTCCCCAAGTATCTCTAGAGTCGACACCACTGCTCGTACGCGTGCACGTCGGGCACAGCTCCTGCGTCACGGGTGGTCGGAATGGTCTCTACGGGTCGGATAAGTGTTCGGGCGTGTGCACGAGGCCACAGTGCCTCACCACGGATAACTGGTCGGCCAGGGCTGGAAGATTCGCGACGGAACTAAACTACATGCGCTAAATGCTTGTAAACGCTCTACACATGCTTCTTCGAAAACCATGACGACTAAGTCATCGGGTTACAACTCAACGCTTTTGCCACCTGAGCTCTCTAGAGCCGGCCTGTCTCCGACTAATCCAATGCGTGCATGTGGTAAATCAGTCCCTGCATATTTGATAGTTGGTAGGAGCTCTTTGTGCGGTTGAACAACCGGACTCGTGTCAATCACACGGCGGTTATACCGCCCACAAATGCTAGATCGACGCTAAACGACACTCTAAAAAAAAAAAACAAACAATCTACAACAAAGAACACGCATGGAGCGCTCTGCGTGTAAGCTTTTTCACCGCCCTATCGGAAAACCGATATTTTATTTGTACATCATGTACTACTGCTCTTCATATTTGTTTTTCAGGGACGAAGCTCCATCAGCGAGCTCACGCTCGGGGACTCGTCTCCGACCACTCCGACCGCCGGAGACTGGATCAGCCGCAAGGCAGGAGGATCATCATCGATTTGGTCACACCACGTGGCATACGAACTCCATCGACAACTACGCTGCGTGCTCGCCAGCCGAGCTGGGGACTACGCCCTTCATCGTCACGCGGTGGCCGTCATCCGCCTGGCATCCGTTCCCGGCTCGATGGCGGAAGCAAGACAGCAAGACTGCAAAGACGACATATACTAGACGCCGACCGGCAAGAGGGCTACGTATACTCCAGCAACCAGCTGATCGGCGTATCTTGCTCCCACATCGACAACAATAGCCATTGAAGAAAGGCCAAGCCAGCCAGGATGTCAACAAATATATCTTGGCTTCGTGCAGCTACATGCATGCACGCATAGGATTCTGACTTGAATTACTCCCCCTCCGTCCCAAAATAAGCGACGTTTTTCGTTTCGAGAAACATCTTCGGCAATTATATATTAAAATATGATTAATATTTATATTACATAATTAGTATCATTGGAAAGATATTTTGATCTAGTTTTTAACAAATTTATTTGGAGATTTAAATCTTCTACGTATTTTCTACAAATCGAGTCAAACTTTGTGATTTAAAACCCAAAACATCGTTTATTTTGGGACGGAGGGAGTAGCATGTACCGCTCGAGCTCGACGCGCGGACATAGTTACATCAAGACCGAGTACAGACTTCGTGCTCCCAGGCAACCACGTCATGCATGCCACATCCAATTTTAGCATGCACAGAAGGATGGGTTTGCATGGACTCCCGACACGGGACGGACGTGGTCATCTCCAGACAGGCTAAGAGTCAATTTGTTAATATTGTTTATACATTCAATTATATATTTATATATAGTTGGATATCTGCACGTCGACATGGATGCTGTTGGGAGGGACAACGTGCGGCACTCCAACCGTGCCACGCCGAGAACTCGGCCTCCTACGGATGAGCGCCGTCCAGCTGCGTACAGCTCCAACGCTGCTGGGTCTGCTTCGACGACTGTCCGACCAGGACACCGACTACATCGAGACGAGGGATCGCATGGCCGACCCATCAACTGCTTCGGGGACTGCGCTCCGACCTCGCCCGACTGCTTTCGGAGACTGCGACTACGACCTTACCGCGCTCGGGGACTCGTCTCCGGCCATGCTGACATCTCTTCGGTGTGCTATAAAGTTCTTCCATGCTGTTCGGATCGGGGTGCAGATCTTGGGCAGCGCATCGAGGGGCTTTGACCGGTACACTTCGGGCTCATTTTCTTTGACCGCATTACAAGACTTCTACGGCGTCTTCCGGCCGAGGCTCGGGGACTACATGGATACATGTCATCTGACGACATTTATTCTCTTTTTTACTACATGGATACATGTCCGTGGTAAAAACTTTTTTCTTCTCTGGAGCACCCAACATCCTGCAGAGGCGAACCTCAAGACAACTCCATGGTGGTCGGAGCAACAGCTCTACATTGTCGGACGCTCTCCCGGTGGGCTGCGTTACTCTACACTAATCGGACGACGCTCTCCCGACTGCTATGCGGCGTTGATCCACACCAAACGGAGGTCTACAAGACGGATATGGACCCCCTATCCCCTCATGGACCACTTTGGGCCGCACCATCCAAGGAGGCCCGGCCCAAGACGAGGAAGGCGTGCGGCACACGTGCGACTAAGATATTGTACCATATTGCTTATCAAGGTATGTAACCTTGTCGCGCAGGACTATATAAGGTGGGCAGGGATCCCCTCAAATCTCATCGAATCCTAGATTAGATCACCACGATCTATCTTGTAATCTCGATACTCAATTAATACAATCTAAGCAAGACGTAGGTTTTACGCCATCAAGGCGGCCGAACCTGGGTAAAACCTGTGTGTTTTGTCCCTTCGCTCGTTCTGCTTAACATCTTGTTAGTCGTCTAGCGCACCTCTACCGCTCAATCTACTAGCTGGGTACCCCCTGCTAGACTATCGTCAATAAGCCGACGACAGACAGGCATCAGTGCACATGGGGACACTACTGCGGCACCCGTGCCGAATGGGGGCACGGCCTATGGCATACAAACCCCCTGTTCTGCACCGAGGAGTGTAGGATCCGCGCCGAGTGTAGTAAGTTCTTCTGTGTTGCACGATGGGCAGTGGAGTTGCATGAATCTATCTTACTTTTGGTACGTGATGGTTGATGTATATATGTGGTAATTCGTGTTATATTCACGTTTGCGATGGTGAGACCTTCAGGGCTCAAGAACCCTAATTTTTCTTTTTAATCTGTGGTCAAAACTTGTAACTAGTCTTTCTCCCTCATAGTAACTCCAAAAATGATGGTTTTTCTTTCTAAAATTTTTTGTCAAATCATGCTCTTGTCATGTATCATCGATAACATTTCAATTTTAAATTTCAAAAATTACAACTCCAAACATCAATTTTGGACCACCTAGTGATTTTAACAAAAGAAATCTTACAGACGAGCCTTGGAATAGTACGTCGCTAGCTCGATACCGCCGCCGGAGTGCACCGCCCGGCCCGCTCATAAAATCCCACGTCCGTGCACCGGGCTACGCACTGCTCACCAACTGCTGTTCAGCTCCCCGCCGCACAAAACATAGCTAGAGTGTGCTCAGAGCTTCCACCAAAAAAAGCCCCCGCCGCGCCGCCGCCTCGCGCCATGGAAAACCTTCCGCGTGACATGGTTGCACATATTGTGATTCGAGTCGCCAAGGACGCCGCAGATCCCATGGGGGACCTCGCCAATCTGCGGGCCACCTTTTCGCAGATGAAAGCGGTGTGCGGCGACCCCCTGCTGGGACGGTGCATCCCGCTGGGCCGGATGTTTTCTGTACCGCCCCGGCGCGGTGGGTATCGCTCGAGGATCGCGAGTCTTGTCCTGCTTCGCCGCCGTCGGCAACCCGGATCGTGCTTCATAGCCGGCATGAAAGCCATCTTTGTCGAAGGCCGCTACCACCGTCACGCCGTCGCTCGAGATCTTTGCGCGCGCGCCAGCGTCAGGGCATGAAACCGCCAAGTATGTTCTTGCTCTTGTGCTCTATAGGGACAACACCGGTGCCGCGGACGACGACTATGCCCGGCGGCTATTGCGGGAGATCGAAGGCGACCGCTCGGCAACGGCTGGGATGTGGAAGAACATCAACTGTACTCGGCCCCGCCGAGAAGCATGGAGCAGTATGGTGGCCTACTTGGCGGCGTCCTATAGCCCAAATGGTGCCTCGCCATGACGGGCATCTGTGCAGCCAGCCAGGACGGTGCTGCCGTGGTCGTGTCTCGGGTGATGTATGGTGCGTGTTCTGCAGCGAGGAGTGCAGGATCCGCGATGAGTGTCAGAGGTTCTTCGCTCAACTTAATCTTTTGCCGTGGTTGATGATCTTCTTACGATCAAACTTTCTATTTCTAGTGCTCTAGATGGAGACCTCGATCGAACAAACTTAATTCCTCCATAGCTTTTGGTGCGTACGTGATGCTTGATGTCGATCCTATGTATGTGCGCGTGATGGTGAGAACTGAGAATTTTTTCTTAGTTGTGATTAATTGTGAATTTGTGATGTATACAGTGGGAGTTACTCCCTCTGTCCCATGGAGTTTGTCTTTTTTGACTTTTGAATTTCATATGTTGGACTATCCGTCTTATTTAAAATATTTATGTAAATCATAAAATAATTAATCAATATTCAAGTATCTTTATTGATAAAATAACAAAATAAATTATATTTATGTAAAAAATTTGAATAAGACGACGCATCGAAAAAGATGGCACGGAATCCAGGGACGATGGTAGACGTTCGCCCGCGAGCTCTCCACGCAAAGGATACACCTACACGCACGCACCGTGCAAAGGTTACAGACGCGCTCTATCAAAAGGCGTTGGTATTCATTGGCACGCCTAGGCGTAACACTCTTTCTGCTTAATGAAAAATGCGCCTAGGCGTGCTCTTGAAAAAAAATTTGGCGCGGTCGCGAAAATAAGTTGTACTAGATGAATTTTACGCGCCGTCGCGCGGTCTCGAAAATAAGCTGTAGTACACACCGGTCATGTCGTCGCAAGCCTCTCCGGCCGCTCCCTAAAAAACAAAAAAAAACCACGTGGCTGCACGGGGAACGCACCCGGCCCGGCGCCACCCGTATTATTGTTGCATGCTCTCCAACTTGGCGCCACACAGCTGCTATTCACCTCCGCCCCGCCGCGCTCAAAGTTTCCAGCAAAAAAGCCCCCACCGCGCCGCTGCCTCGAGCCATGGAGAACCTTCCGCGGGAGTTGCTTGTGGACATTGCGCTCCGCGTCACCATGGCCGTAGAGGATCCTATGGAGGACCTCTACAATCTACGGGCCACCTGTACCTGGACACGAGAAGCGTGTCGCGGCGACATACTGGACCGGAGCATCCCACTAGACCGGGTGCTGCAACGATGGCAGCGGGTCGACGTCGACGGCTACGTTACGGCCAGGCGGGGCCGTTGTACCACTCGCGCGATACCGCGGCGAGTCTCATCAGAAGCTCGCCGAGGTCGGCACCCGGAGGCGTGCTTTAGAGCAGGCATGTCTGCCGTGTTCGTGGAAGGTCGCCTCACCGTCTCGCCGCCTCTCGACAAGCTGAAACTAGCCGCCAACTCGGGGCATGTGCTCGCCCGGTACGTGCACGCTCTTCTGCTCTATAGGCGGAATGCCACCGCCGCTGATGATGACCATGCCCGAGAGGTGTTGCGGGAGATCCTGCGCGACACGGCGGCGGCGACGACGCTGCCTCAACTCTGGGAGTAACTGCCGCGAGCACTTCAGACGGGCAATAGAAGTGTTGAGCGACGTTGTGCCCTGCTATCAAGAGTGGCAGCATCCTCCTCCTCTGGCCCAACCGGAGCCTCGCTAGGACGGGCATCAGTGCATATTGGGAGACAACTGCGGCGCCCTGGCGCAATGGGGGCCATCCCTGCGGTGGGTGTACTGCAGCGAGGAGTGTAGGATCCACGTCGAGTGTGGTATGTTCTTCATTTCTGCAGCGTTGGTATAAGCGGCGCAGCCGGTCTATATATATGTGTGTGTGTGTGTACGTGTGTACTACATTTATCTATAGCTTAGCTCTCTAGCTACATGATCTAGATCGATCAAACGCTTTTGCTAGCTTTTGGTTGTGTGCATGCATGGATTGGTTGATGTTCGATTGATTCTCACGAGTAGCATGCAGATGATGAACACCGGTGAGATGTTTTAATTTGTTGTAGTCTATTATTATATTTTAATTGTGTACTGTGGTATTGTGTTTGTGATTTAATATATGTGTTGTATTTCTCTAAATCATGTGTTGTGTGGATGTTTGATTGCAGCTGAAATGATGAGTGAACAGAGCGACAATGGTGTATTCATGTGTTAAATTTATTTGCGATTCTCGCCGGCGGCGGCCACGCAGCCATGGCGCCGCGAGCACCTCGGCGTGGCTAGCTAGCCACCTCGGGGCTGAACTCACACGGTCACACCCTTCTCTACGGGAACCTCGAGGCTCGTCGGCTTGGATGCTATGCCCGTGCCGTTGGCGCCGCCTCGAACGCGCTGCCGTGTCCGCCGGACCACGCGGCAATGGCCGCCGCGAGCACCTCGGCGTGCCTAGCCGCCTCCGGATGAACTCGATCTTTGCCTTCTCTCTTACCTCGGCACCTCGAGGCTCGTCGGCAACGATTATGCTTATCGCCTTTGTCTTTGTTGTCGTCGCCACGGAAACCGCCGTGTCCACCGCCGCGTTCGATCGTTCTCTCCGCGACGGCAACCCCTCTCCGACCCGTCCCCCGCCTCGACCGTGTGTTCAAAGGAATTTACGCTGCGTTGCTGGTGCTTTCCATAACGTCTATTTGACCTCGGCTTGTCGTCATTGGCCGGGCGTCGATCCCCCACTCGCCGTACCGCCACCGTCGGTGTCGAGCCTCGGTAGGAGCCTAAACCCGCTCATCCAATAGCGCATACTAGTAACGCTAGGTTATGGGGATCACGGTGGTGGTCCTCCCGTCGCAAGAGACCTCATCTCTCCGACATCCGCAAGACGCCGGTGTGCCGCCACGTCGGAGACCTTCGGGGCTCAAGAACCCTAATTTTTTTTTTTAAATGCGTGGTCAAAACTTGTAACTAGTCTTTCTCCCTCATAGTAACTCCAAAAATGATGGTTTTTCTTTCTAAATTTTTTTGTCAAATCATGCTCTATCGGGCGATTGTATTCTTACTTCTATTACTCTTGTCATGTTTCATCGATAACATTTCAATTTTAAATTTCAAAAATTACAACTCCAAACATCAATTTTGGAGCACCTAGTGATTTTAACAGAAGAAATCTTACAGACGACCGTTGGGATAGTACGTGAAAAAAAAAGTCGTGCGCTCATTCCATTGCAGCTGTTCAGCGGGTCATTTCTTGATCCGACGACGTCGCGGTAACATTGTTCACGAGTTACACATGTCTCAGTGTTTATGAAACTACGAGAGAGATTTCTAAGATTTGTGAACAATGTCACTAGCACTATGTTGGATGGGGAAAAAACTAAAATAAGAATTGTAGATCTTGCTAAGTTTAAAACTCTCTAGTTTAGGACTTTTTGATTTGACATTATCTTGTAATGGAAAACTAGGTCTCAAATTCAAATAAATAAATAAATAAATAAATAAATAAATGAAATTTAAATGTTTTAAGTGACGTCGGATAGACAAACCACCAACATACCGATTGTAGTTCTCAATTATGAAACTTTGTAGTTTACAACCTTTTGATTTGATTTAAGATCATCTTGTCATGGAAAATATTTACACTCTTCGTCCCACAAATAAAAGTCCGTTTTTAACTTTTACAATCCCCTGTTTGACCATTCGTCTTATTTAATTTTTATGAAAATAATAAAATAAATAAATGATTATAAAAGTATCTCTAACGATAAAATAAATCATAACAAAATATCTAATTTTTTTAAAACATTTTGAATAAGGCGAATGGTCGAACAAGGATTCTAGAAGTCAAGCACGGACTTTTATTTGTGGGACTGAGGGTGTAGCGTTTGAAAACATTTTGTACTCCGTATCTTCTGAGGCGAGCATTGGGATAGTGCAGCAGAAGAGGCCCGCTCATTACGCCCCGCACCAGGCGCGCACCCGCATTATTGCTGCTCACCAGCGAGCACCAGTTCTTTGTTGACTCACCGCCTCCGGTGGCGGCGACCATTTTTCGCCGCACAATTGCACAAACCATAGCTAGAGGGCGCCGAGCTTCCACCAAAAGCCCCCGCCGCCTCGCGCCATGGAAAACCTTCGCGTGACATGCTTGCAGATTGCGATTCGAGTCGCCAAGGACGCCTGCAGATCCCATGGGGGCCCTCGCCAATCTGCGGGCCACATGTTCGCAGATGAAAGCGCCGTGCGGCAACCCCTGGTGGGACGGAGCATCCGACTAGACCGGGTGCTGCACCGGCGGGTCGGCGTCTGTGGGCCGCTGTACTACTCGCTCAAGTATCGCGAGAGTCTTTGCACCAGCCTCCTCGCCGTCGGCAACCCGGAGGCGTACTTCAGAGCCGGCATGAAAGCCGTCTTCGTCGAAGGCCGCTGCACCAGCAACCCGTCACTCCTGATGCTGCAGCGCGCTGCCGCGTTAGGGCATGAAGCCGCCGACTATGTTCTTGCTCTTGTGCTCTACAGGGCTAACACCGGTGCCGCGGACGACGACTATGCCCGGCGGGTGTTGCGGGATATCGAAGGCGACAACCCGGCGATGGCTAGGACGTGGAAGACCATCAAGTGTAGTCGGCCCCGCCGACATGCATGGAGTTTTAGGTTGGGCGACTTGGCGGAGCATATACCAGAAGAGTGGCGTACATCCCATCCTATAGCCCAAATGGTGCCTCGCCATGACGGGCATCAGTGCAGCCAGCCAAAACGGTGCGGCCGTCCTCGCGTCTCGGGTGGTGTGGTGTGCTCCGTGTTCTGCAGCGAGGAGTGTAGGATCCGCGACGAGTGTATGAGGTTCTTCGGTCCAGTCAATCTTTTGCAGATAGATATCACTAGCAGAGCACGGATATCATTCACGGTGTTTCCAGGTTTGTGATCTTCACACAATCAAACTTTCTATTTGTAGTGCTAGCTGGCACTGATCTATTGCTACCTCCTCTTTCTCTAGATGGTGTTGTCGATCAAACAAACTGAATTGGATAGCTTTTGGTGGTGCGCACGTGATGGTTGATGTTCTCGATCGAACAGGATTAATTTGATCGATCGTATGCATGGTTTATGTTGAAAAGATCCTGAGTAGGAGTATGCATGAAAACTGAGATATTTTATTAGTCGTAATCATGCATTGTGTTATATTTTTCCAAATTTGTGCTGTTTGGATGTCCTTCTCCTCTCCTTCTCCTCTCCTCCTCCTCCCCCTCCCCTCCCCTCTGTGAGTTGTTCTTCCTATAGAAAGCTCTGTGATATGTGATTCTCTGTGGGGGAAGAGGGTGGCCGCCGCGGGCGCAAGGGTTGGCCGAAGCTCGCTAGGGCCGGCGAGGTGGTGGCTGGTGGCGGGGCAGCGCGAAGACGAGAGGGCGGCGAGACGAAGAAGATAAACAGTACCGGGCTATCCGCACTCGTGTTTCTCTATTTACTTCCTCTATACATCTTAGTCATCAAGATTCCCTTCTTTACAGTATCATCTCCCGCACTCATATCTTCTTTATATCTCTACTCTATACCACCTACAATCAGTGGGGCCTACTTATAATTTTATCTAAATATATATTCATCAGAGATCTAGTTTTGAAGGATTAATTGAAACGAATTCATATTTTATCTAAATATAGTTTTGAAGGATTAATCTCGTGTGCCTCTCGCTGCTCATCCGACGTGGACACACGGGAAGGCCTGGATTCCTGGCGAACTTGGAGCTAGTTCTGTTGGGTGGCGCAGGTTCCCAGTACCCCGCTGCAGCAAATTTTCCACATACTGTATTTTTTTCAGGCGCCTGAAATATAGCTGAGCCAGTTCGGCTAATTTAATAGTATTCTGTGAGAGAGAATAAGCTAAAATAAGCCAAAAAAAAGGAGCCTGTAGGACTAGGAGTAGTAGGCGTCCTTGTGTGTTGTCGTCTTCCTAGTCGGTGCCTCGCCGTTCAAGCACCGTGCAGGTGCAGATGGCACTGCAACTGCACGGCCTGCACCAAGGATTGGACGGAACGACAGTGGCAGACGTTGGCCCTATCCTACAGCGAGCCATATGCAAAGGATTTGTGCAAGGCCAGACATGGGCCCTATCCTACAGCGAGGTGTGTAGGATTACGCAAAGGATTCGCATGCAAGGCCCTATACACGCGTCTGTAGTTAAGGAGCCGTCTGGTGGAAAAGGCTCTCGTGCTCTACGCCTCTGAACACAAAGTGCCGCCAACTACGAGAGAGATTTTTATATTCCCGAACTGTTTGACCAAAACATCCTGTTCCAATACTTTTATTGGGACTCGGCACGGCCGGCCGGGCGGTTCATTATTGCTTCTGGGGGGTTGCATGTGGCAGAAGCGTCGGTTTCCCCGTGCTGCGGAAGGGCAAGAGGCCGGCTACTCCAGAGGGCAAGGAGGGCAGAGCGAGGAAGATGGAGGGCAAGAGGCCGGCAACACCGCTAGACGCGATGGCGGCAGATGCCGTGATGACGTGCTTCCTGCTGCAGCTGCCGGAGGAACTGCTCGGGCAGCGGATCCTCCAGCGCTGCATCAAGCAGGAGGACAAGAAACATCCAGAAGTAACGTACATGGATCTTCGTTGCGTCTGCCGCAAGTTCCGGCAGTACACCGACACTGAGGAGGCGATCCGACTCGTGTCGCTCCGTCGGCTTCGTCAGCTGCGCTGGCGATGCACAAAGTTTCCCTGGGAGCTCTGGCAGGGGCGCTTCTTCAAGGCCAATCGTCCGGAGGCCATATGCTATGAGGGGATGGTGAGGATGATGGCGGCGCCGTGGGATCCCAAGGGCCCGAGCTCCTCGGGAAAGCCGCTAATGCCGCGGACTTCGGCGCGCTTACTTCTTGGCGTCTTCTTTGTACCATCGAACCCCGCGGACCAAGAAGCGGCGGCGCCGCTCCATGGAATCAGCGGCAGCCCGGAGCCCGACGGCCGGTGGGCGAACCATAATCTGCGGGAAGCGTTATTGGGCAATGGAGGACCTCATCGAGGTCGTGGCGGCCGCAACCCAACCTTGGTTGATCGCGACGATGCGGAGCTGCGGCGTCGTCGTCGATCCCCACGCCCGTGCATGGCGGAAGGATGCAAGCGCGTGCGCCACCACTACCAGGGAAGAACCGTCATCCTGTACTGCAGCGCTCGGTGCCGCATCGATCTTGAGTTCGTGCTCTGGTTCCAGTCGCTGGACTTGGATGTCGCAGCGAAGCACGCCTTCAGCAGATGTGTCCGTCCCCAAAACTAGCTATATTTAGTTTTTATTTGTGTCCGAGATGAGTTAGAATATCACTACTCCCTCCGTCTCGTGGAGTTTGTCGTTTTTAACTTTTGAACTTCATGTTTGACCATCCGTCTCATGGAGTTTGTCCCTTTTTACCATTCTCTTTTTTTATTTTTTACTTTACTCTATACCAACTATCATCAGTGGGGCCACCTATAATTTTATCGAAATATATCCATATGAGGTCTTGTTTTGCAGGATTTATTAAAAGGAATTCAATGGTGTAATCAGAATTTAATTTGATTTTTTGGTTTGTGAGTTATAACATTTTTTAGTTAGTTCAAACAGTAGGGCCTGCCACTGGATATCATGGTGGGGCTGCTGAGTGTATGGGGATTAAGTATATGATGATCATACTAGACTATCTAGGGTATGTGGATACGTAGAGTATGTGGATATACTTTGTTTATATACAGCAGTAGTGATATGTTTGTATATATGAAAAAAATATGGGTTCCTTCCAAAAATTTTCGCGTCTTTGCGTTAATATGAGTATCTAAACATACTCAAACCGATACTAAACAAGTATGAACACATATGCAACGTGGTTTGTTGAGGCGGGAGTAACTACTCTCGGGAGTACGTAAACGATAAACGCAGATTCGAATAGGTCTACCCTTTGAAACCATACATATGACCAATGAAACCAAAATAAAAAAAGTAATAGTCACATCGGTGACAAACAATAACCATCAAATGATACAGTACACGCTAAAGACATGCATATGATTATCATTCATCTCATGCATGCAGATGAACACTTATGATAAGAAATCAAACTGTATCAACATTCAAGCATATAGGCAAACATAATATTTACAATATTCCATAAAGGTAGATTAGGATAGGAATAGATTATGGAATATATATATATATATATATATATATATATATATATATATATATAGGGAGAGTATAGTCTATAGCTAGCTACAGAATCCGATATTCTGTAGCCAGGCCACCTGACCGCACCATGATGGCCCGTCCGATCTAGCCGGCCAGCCCCAAAGCGTTACTGCTTTTTACCATCCGGCTGCATGCAAACGGGGTCTACGCTGCAGGTAATTGCGGTAATTAATGACGCTAGATAATTACGAGAATTAGGTGTCCATTGCATGCAGCATGAGCTGCAGTTCCGTAAACATCGCAGCTGCATTAATAACTCCGGCCATTCATGCATGCTATGTGTTCTTTTACGAGAATAGATTATGAGCTTTAATTAATTTGTCCAGCCGCACATTGTTCTGGTTACGATAATGTTTGAATACACCACAAAAAGTAGTAGTAAATATATTTAGTCTAGTTACTATAATTAGGACGCACCCAAAAAATAGTAAAAGAATGTTTTAGTTACTATAGTTAGCACACAAACATTCTAGGTTACTATAATTAATTAGCATGTGAACGTTCCAGACGCGTGCAAATGATCTTGTTATGATAATTTGCACAATAATTTGCACGTTTACCCGTCGCACGGCGCCCGCAGCACCCCCGAGCTCCGTCAGGCTCTGGCTTCGGCGGAGGCCCGCGTCGCCGATCGACGATGCCGCGCAGAGGAGGCAAGCCGGGAAGGTTGCCGATGGCTTGGGGAAGGGGCGACGCCGCCGCGTTCGGGAGTAGAACGGCTGCCATCTAGACGGAATGGATGCTTTCCTTCAAGCTGCCATCGGCCTCCTCTAGACGGATCTAAGGCGAAGTAGAGGGAGCTGGTGCCGCTGCGGCTTGCCGTAGGTCCTCTGCAGGCTCCGTCGTGCATGGCCAGACCAAAGGACGACCCGCAGGCCCCAACGCACCTCGTCGCCATTCGCCGGGGGAGATCGTTGGAGCCTTGGAGGCATGCACCGCTACTTTGCGAGGTCTGCATGTGAGGAGAGAAAAAGAAATTAGGAAAATGAGAGAGGACGCCAGCCAAGACGAGTATCAAGCAATTCCTCTTTTGGTGCTAATTAATAGCTGGATGGGCCCATGCGTGGATGAATGGACGAGGCAAGAGACTGAATCAATGCATGCATGCATTTAGTCCAAAGGGAACCACCAAGCCAACGCGACACGACCCTGGTGCGCCGGTGACGCTGGGCCTCGCGAGTTCTGGTCCGGCTACACAACATGATATCCTGCAGCTAGCTATGAACTAATAGTTATATATATATATATATATATATATATATATATATATATATATATATATACGGCAGGCCTAAAATGCATCCGGGTGCACACCCAACTTGTTCCAGCACCACCTCAAGCATGCTCCTCTGTCAAATTAACTCATGGGCCCGCCTCTCCACCTCCCCCACCTCATTCCCGCAGCTGGCTTCCCGCCTCCACCACCTCCATCCCGCAGCTGGGTCAGCGGGCACCAATTACAATCAGTAGTGTATCCGGTTTGCAACTAAGTTCGTCTTCCAGTTACAACCTCTAACAGACCTGCTAGCTATTCTCTCTCCACGTGTCCATTCCACATGCATGGGAATCTTTTTTGTTTCGGATCGAAAAAATGCAATATCTCCTAAACCATAGCTCCAATTTTAGATCCGTTTGTACCAGGTTGTTGAAAAAAAATGTGCTTAACAAAATGAGATCCAACATGACTATATTTGTGAACTTTTTTTAAGTATGTAATTGCAACTTCCTTTGTACTTATCGGTTGCCATCGTGACTACAACACAATTGCAACTTGGGTCGTAGCATAGTTAGCGCTTGTTTTAACCATTTAGAACATAACTTTTAGAACCTATTTGCAATCCTAGCTAGTTGCAACCTAGTTACATGCAACCATAGCCCTTGTTGCTACTACATGCAACTAGTTACAACCTAGTTACAAGCCAAGCTAGTGAACAACGTGTATTTTAGACACCCTATATGTGTAACGTACCAATTGCAACTGCGAGACTAGACCAATCACAGTTGTTCATGAGTATGATGTTATAGTTACGATTGGTCTAGTCTCGCGTAGTTGCAATTGGCAATGCGTTACATATAGGGTGTCTAAAATACACGTTGTTCACTAGCTTGGCTTGTAACTAGTTGCATGTAGTAGCAACAAGGGCTATGGTTGCATGTAACTAGGTTGCAACTAGCTAGGATTGCAAATAGGTTCTAAAAAAGTTATGTTCTAAATGGTTAAAACAAGCGCTAACTATGCTACGCCCAAGTTGTAATTGTGTTGTAGTCACGATGGCAACCGATAGTACGGTGAAGTTGCAATTACATACTTAAAAAAAGTTCGTCAAATATAGTCATGTTGGATCTCATTTTGTTAAGCACATTTTTTTCAACAACCCGTACAAAACAGATCTAAAATTGGAGCTATGGTTTAGGAGATATTGCATTTTTTTTCGATCCTAAAAAAAAAAAGATTCCCATGCATGTGGAATGGACACGTGGAGAGAGAATAGCTAGGGAGGTCCGTTAGAGGTTGTAACTGGAAGACGAACTTAGTTGCAAACCGGATACACCACCGATTGTAATTGGTGCCCGCCGACCCGGCCCGCGGGAAGGAGGTGGTGGAGGCGGGAAGCCGCCACGGAATGAGTTGGGGGAGGTGGAGAGGCGGGCCCATGAGTTAATTTGACAGAGGAGCATGCTTGAGGTGGCAACGGGACAAGTTGGGTGCATTCTTTGTAGCAAATGCACCGGGTGCATTTTAGGGCTGCCAGTATATATATATATATATATATATATATATATATATATATATACACCGTATGTATATTGTGCACACAGGTGCATTCGGCCGGTGGAATGCACCCAGGCCAACCGACGCAAACCAATAAGCAGACCAGCCAAGCACCGCCCGAGCGACTGTCGGTCCCGCGCTGGTTGCCCGGCACCCACCTCGGTCTCGACTCCTGAGCGAACCACACGGGCTCTTCGCGTTGCCACCTCCTCTTTTTTCCGGTTAATTTTTTCGTTCTAATTTCTGAGATCGTGCGAGGAGCCGACAGTTCGTCCCAGCTTGCCGGCCCCTCCGCTAATCCGGCCCGCTCGCCGCCTCCTCCGTCGGACGAGCCCAAATCGCCCCCTCACCATCGCCTCCGCAGCCTCGACACGGTTTGTGCGGCCTCCGCCCTCCGACGCCTCCGAAGCCCCGCGCCTGCGGCCCCGCGGCGGCCTCATCGGTCTTGCAGTTCGGCCGGTTTCTTCTATCCTCTGCCGTCGCAAAAATGAGATCGACCGTCGCCCCCCGCCGCACTTGCCTAGGTCGACGCCACAGACTCCAGATCGCGTTGTCCATGCCGCACGGCCTTACTCGCCGCTGCCCCTGCTCCCTGGTTCTGCACCGGCCAGCTCACCACACCTAGGCCGCGGTTGCTACCCATCACATTGCCTCATCATCCCCGCCAGTCCACCCCACAACGCCGTACTATTCTCATCTCATCAGGTTGCCATTGCGAGGCTGAGATCTCCAGGTGATGGGCGGCTGGAGAGTTGGTTGTGCGGGCAAGCAGGACTCTGCTGGCCTTGGCGTTCTCACCCCCTCCTCGCAGGTATCATATGCGCATGATTTGTTTTAATTTCTTTTAATCTTTGCTAGATCTGTGGAGGGAAAGTTGTGACTTCCTGGCATATTATTACCTGACATGAAAATTCCATGGCGTCTGTAGGATCCATGGAGGGAGGCAATAGACATGCAGTTCATTGTAACGATGTGTATGATGATAAACATACCTTTTCTGTAGGATCCATGGAGAGTTGGTTGTGATTTTCTCACATATTTTGAATTAGTTAATTTTCCTCAAAAAAGTATTAGTTAATGCTATGAATACAGCTTGAAAAAAGACCCTTTTCTTTTTATTTTAGGTTATCATCTTAGTTGTAACGGGCTATTTACCCATGTTTCAATTGGAGTATCTAGTTAAATGCAATTGGTCTATTTTTTTACATTAGTAATTATCATCCAACCATCTTTGCTAGAAGGGATGCAGACAGGGAATAGCTTTGTAGATGGTCCCACGGATTATGAAGTTTTTTCACAACCTGACCTGGATTGGAATCTGTATAAATCCTGAAGATCAATACACACTTTTGTTCAATAAAATACCAGATCGCAACCCTGGTGTATCAAAGTCATTCATTCTTCTTGTACAGCTATGTAGATTAACTCTTATCTCCTTAGATATGTATTTTTCTTTGTCGGATATGACAGGGAAGATATAGTTTTGATGATGAACATGGTCTATCTAAAACTTACTTTGAATTTTATACATGTAGTCATTTTTTTTGTTGATAATCTAAGGTCCTATAACCAGAAGATGTCATATTTATGCATCCTTGTGTTTTAGATTTCCTATTATAATTGGTGCAGACCAGAAGAGATAATTTATATGGTTGAGATAAGGAAAATTCAGGGTGACTCAATGAAGCTACAGGCTATATGTACTCATGGGATGCTAGCGTTCTATAAGTTGCTTCCTTCTACAAGTGATTACTGATTAGTGCTGCTGAAATTACTGAATGCATTATCGTACTCCATCAAAATACTGAAGCTGAATCAAACATGCAGGCACACTCAGCCATCAGCAACCAGTACACCTTCCTGACAGCCCATATACCTTCCTGAAGAGCTCGAGCAAGCTACGGCACCAGCTAGGCGGCTGGCTGGACATGGCTCCTGGCCTGCGCAACCAAATAGAAGTAAATTTTGGATTTGGGATATTCTGCTCCCCCCGCACTGCATGTCTGAATGCGATGGAGATGGACGAGTGGTCGTTGTTGCTGTCAGGAAGGTCAGGAAGGTGGATGGATAGGGCCGCTGGTCGAGTGGGTTGATGCAGGATGCTACTCTTATGCTACTGAAAGGCTTACTACTCTGAAACACTATCACTGAATGCCGGTAATTATCGATGAATAAGATGCTCAGCACTGTATGCTACTGAAAGTACGAAGAGGCACTTGGGAAAAACAAAGAAAAGGTACTGCATAGAGGAAATGTGAAGGCCAAAATCATAATATTTTGTTTCTTTTTGATCGTGTAACTACTGGCATTGCTTTACTGAATGCTACTGAAAGTTGAAGAAAAAGAAGGTACTACATGGAGCAAACATGAAGGACAACTACTTAATACAAGGCCTTTACAGCCGCGGTTGTGTGGATAAAAAATTGGGACATTGACCAAATACTGAATATTACTTAGGGTTCATGGCGTTTGTGCAATTGTGTTATTTTCGTTGTTGCAATTGTGGACACTACAATGTTACAAATGGAGTTTTTACCAGCGTTGTAGTCACAGCTGTGTTTATCACCCCCTGTTGCAAATGGTTGTTAACCAAGTTGCAATCGTCCGACTTGTGGTGTTGCAACTATCACTATGTTTCAAATGACTATTGATCATCTTTGTTAAGCATGCCCCCTACAAGGCAAGGTTTTTGAGAGACAATTTTAATGGTGTTTGCCTAGTTTAGGGTTGATGTCTTTTTAAAAAAATAAAAGAGCATGCCCGCTACTAGGCAATGCTTGACCCCTCATCAGCCTTTGCAAACTGTCCTATTTTTTTGTCTAGGTAATTTTTTTTTCTGAAATTCACGTATCCATCTTTGAAAGCAAAGAGTTCAAACCTATAATTGCATGTTCTGATTGGCATCACTTTTTTTTCTGATTGGCCTTATGTAGAAATTGGGTTACTGCATGACTTTGCAATTGTTGTGTCTCCATGGTTGCAACTGGCCCATAGAACCTGTAGCAATTTGGTCTAATTTCTCCATTTTATAATCGGAGCTCAACCCACAGATTCATATATGTTGCAATTGTGCACATATACATATTCATATATTTTTTGATTTATTCTTTGATGTGAATTAAGCAACTAAGCACGGTGGTTTGTTGCTCCCTTAACTGACATTTTCTCAAACAGCTTCCATATGAATATTTCCAACTGAGCCCAATTTCTACCACATGTTTGAGTTGCTTTATTCTTTTTTGTCAACCAACATGGTTTTTGCTACTTGCATTCTGTGTTATATATACTGACTGAGACGAAGCAATGAGAAAAAAGACTAGCATCAGAAAAACACTCCAATGTTGCATTTGGTAACCAGCCAGGTTGCAAGCATCACTCCCATGTTGTAAACGGTGTACAATAGTTGTCCAATTTTGTATTAGACTGAGATTTTTTGCCAACATTCTCATTCATTCTTTGTTTTTTTTCCAGAAACAGCAACTAGCAATTATGGATAAAGGGTCACTCTTGAAAAGGATCACGAGCAAAACACTCCCATATTGCAATTGGTAATTAGCTAGGTTGCAATTGTTCCAATTGTAACTATATTATTATCCCAATTGCAACTATGATGGTGCAATTGTTCTAATTGTAACTACACTATTATCCTAGTTGCAATTATGATGGTGTCTCCTAATTGCATAGATTTCTAGTGTAGTACTGGATATTTTCCTAGTTGCGTCTTGAGGGAAGCGACTATTTGTAATTTCTATGTCGTGTGATTTGGGCCACTCGATTGTTGCAAAGTGGTATTTTTTTTATCAGCCCTCTATTGTCGCAATTGTGTCACTTGCGGTGTTGTAACTTGAAACACTCCATTGTTGCAAATGGTACATTACTGGCCCTTTTGTGTGTTTGCAACAGTGGTCATCAACATGTTGTGATTGTGTCACTTGCAGTGTTGCAAATGGAGACAGTCCATTATTGCAAATGGTAACTTACCAGCCGCGGAGTGTTGCAACTGTTGTCAATTGTTTGTTTTGTTAGGACAACACCCTTCTCTTGTCTATTGTTACTCCATAAAAAAAATTGTCTATTTTTTCTTGTTTGCTGTCCCAGGACAGCTCCCTATCTTGTCTCTGTTTTTCCTTAGAAAAGAATTGTCTATTGTCAGTTGTTTCTTGTGCTAGGGACGGGACCACGACTTGTCTATTGTTATTCCATAGAAAAAAAAATTGTCTTTTATTCCTTTGTTTGCTATTCAGGACAGCTCCCTATCTTGTCTCTGTTTTTCCATAGAAAAGAATTATCTATTGTCGGTTGTTTCTTGTGCTACGACGGGGACCCTTATCTTGTCTATTGTTACTCCATAAAAAAAATTGTCTATTTTTTTTTGTTTGCTGTCCCAGGGCAGCTCCCTATCTTGTCTCTATTTTTCCATAGAAAAGAATTGTCTATTGTCAGTTGTTTCTTGTGCTAGGACAGGACCCTGTCTTGTCTATTGTTATTCCATAGAAAAAAAATTGTCTTTTATTCCTTTGTTTCTTTGTTCGGGACAGCTCCCTATCTTATCTCTGTTTTCCATAGAAAAGAATTGTCTGTTGTCGGTTGTTTCTTGTGCTAGGACATGACCCTTATCTTGTCTATTGTTACTCCATAAATAAAAAAATTGTCTTTTTTTTTTTTGTTTGCTGTCCCAGGACAGCTCCCTATCTTGTCTCTGTTTTTCCATAGAAAAGAATTGTCTATTGTCAGTTGTTTCTTGTGCTAGGACAAGACCCTGTCTTGTCTATTGTTATTCCATAGAAAAAAATTGTCTATTATTCCTTTGTTTGCTATTCCAGGACAGCTCCCTATCTTGTCTCTGTTTTTCATAGAAAAGAATTGCCTATTGTGAGTTGTTTCTTGTGGTAGGACAGGACCCTGTCTTGTCTATTGTTTTTTCATAGAAAAAATTGTCTTTTATTCCTTTGTTTCTTTGTTCCGGGACAGCTCCCTATCTTGTCTCTTTTTTTTCATAGAAAAGAATTTTCTATTGTCGGTTGTTTCTTGTGCTAGGACAGGACCCTTCCAAATTGGCGAAACTAGATTGTGAATGCTTCATTATTGCAAATGGTACATTATCGGCCCTTTTGTGTGTTTGCAACGGTGGTCATCAACATGTTGTGATTGTGTCACTTGCGGTGTTGCAAATGGAGACAGATCCATTGTTGCAAATGGTAACTTACGGCCGTGGAGTGTTGCAATTGTGGTCATCAACCTATAGCAATTGGCTATCAACTAGGTTGCAATTTGCATTTTTGTTGCCTTAGGGTTTTTTTTTTTTCTTGATTGAGACTACGCAACAAGGAAAGATTTGTAAAATAGAAATAGAGCATGTTGCAATCGTGTTATTTCCGTTGTTGCAATTGCCAGATACTCCAATGTTGCAAATGGAGTTTTTACCAGTGTTGTAGTCACAATTGTGTTATCACCCTTGTTGCAAATGGTTGTTAACCAGGTTGCAATCGTCTGACTTGCAGTGTTACAACGGGAGACACTCCTTTGTCGCAAATGGTAATTTACCAGCCCATTTGTGTAACTATGGGTCATCACCATGTTGCAAATGACCTTGTTGGCATTTCTTGAGTTTAGGCCTCATGGCGTTTGCCGAGTTTAGGGTTCATGGCGTTTGCTGAGATTAGGATTTGTTGATTTTCAGTAGTTATCAGTAATTGTTTAGTGTTTCGGTTAGAGTGTCTTTTTAAGCATGCCCCCCTCCCAGGCAAGATTTTTGGGAGACACCTTTAAAGGTATTTGCCGAATTTAGGGTTTCTGGCATTTGTCGAGTTTAGGGTTGTCGAGTTTATGTTGCATGGCGTTTGCCGAGTTTAGGGTTCGTGGCGTTAGGTGAGTTTATGTTGCAATTGTGTCGACAACAATATTGCAACTGTGTCGCCATCATGTTGCAAACAGTGTATAGGAGGTGAGCTATTTTTTTAATTAACCCGGGGACCTTTTTCAAAGAAAAGTCAAGGATGCGTGACAAACAATCATGTGATTCAAAGATGTCAACTTTATAACTTTTTATACAGAGATGAAACCTATATTGCAAATGGTAACTAACTTACGCACCGTCTGTGTCTAGCGCCAAGTTGCAACCCGCACACATCTAACATTACAAGCAAAATTCAACAAGTGTTGCAAATAGTTTGTATCCTGATGCATATGTTTTTTCTCAGGTGTTCCTTGTTTATTATGATCGGAAGATTTTCTTTCTTTCTTTGTTGGCTTCTTACTTCCTGTTCAATACATCAGTGTACAACTCCAAGTTGCAACCAGAACACATCTCATGTTGCAAACACAACACACAACATGTTGTAATTAGATCGCATTAGGTTGCATTTGGTTCTTGCCTAGTTGTGGCGGCTCGACTCTAGGTGTAATTGGATCACGTTAGGTTGCAACTAGTTCTTGCCTAGTTGCAACTGGCCTCACTCTAGTCGTAATTGGACCACGTCAGGTTGCAACTACATCAGTTCCAGTTGCACTAGAATAGATTTGTTGGAATTAGTTCCGTCAAGTTGCAATCAGTATGGTGTTATAGTTGTGATTGGTCTAGTCTAGCAGTTGCAATTGGTAGAGTACACATATAGGGTGTATAAAATACACGTTGTTCACTAGCTTGGCTTGTAACTAGGTTGTAACTAGTTGCATGTAAAAGCAACAAGGACTATGGTTGCATGTAACTAGGTTGCAACTATTTTGGGATTGCAACTAGGTTCTAAAAGTTATGTTCTAAGTGGTTACAACAAGCGCTAACTATGCTACTGACCAAGTTGCAATTGTGTTGTAGTCACGATGGCAACTCATAGTACAGTGAAGTTGCAATTACATACTTTAAAAAAAAAAGTTCGTCAAATATAGTCATGTTGGATCTCATTTTGTTAAGCACTTTTTTTTTTTTCAACAACTTTGGTGCAAACGGATCTAAAATTGGAGCTATGGTTTAGGAGATATTGCATTTTTTGATCCGAAACAAAAAAGATTCCCCTGCATGCGGGATGGACACGTGGAGAGAGAATAGCTAGCAGTGTCCGTTAGAGGTTGTGGCGGAAGATGGAATGAGTTGCAAAACCGAATACACTACTGGTTGTGGTGGTGCCCGTGACCACTGCGGGAATGAGGTGGTGGAGGCGGGATGCCGCCTACGGGGGTGCATTTTAGGCCTGCACTCGGGTCGTTTGTCGAGTTTAGGGTTGATGTCGTTTGTCGAGTTTAGGGTTGATCCCTTTTTTTAAAAAAAAAGAGCATATGCTCCCTACACGGCAATGGGTTTTGGTCATGAACATGTTGCAATTCTTTCACTTTTGTTGTTGCAACTTGCTTTAGTTCATTGTTGCAAATGCTTATCTACCCGACTCGAGTTTAGGGTTAATAGTGTTTACCGAGTTTAGGGTTCATGTCATTTGCCGAGTTTAGGGTTCATGTCGTTTGCGAGTTTAGGGTTCATGCCGTTTTATTTTTTTTATAAAAAAGAATGCCCCGCTACTAGGCAATGGGTTTTTTGGTCATAAACATGTTGCAATTTTTTCACTTTTGTTGTTGCAACTTGCTTAAGTTCACTGTTGCACATGCTTACCTACCAGCTCCAAGTTTAGGGTTAATGGTGTTTGCCGAGTTTAGGGTTCACGCCGTTTGCCGAGTTTAGGGTTCATGCCGTTTGCCGAAGTTTAGGGTTCATGTTTTTTTTATATATAAAAAACATGCCCCTTGCTAGGTAATGGGTTTTTGGCATTTGCCGTTGCAATTGGTTTTACTCTTTATCTGTGTTTTATCATCAGGTTGCTAATGACTATTTTTAGTTTTGTGGCCCCATTATGTTTTTTTTTTTTTTTTTTCATTTTGCAATCCCCTCCGCGTGTGCTATTCTTTTGTCATCATGTTGAAAATTTGGTTTTTATCTGTTGCAATTATTTCTTTTTTTTGTTGCAACTAGGGTCATTCTATTGTTGCAAATTGTTTTTATCAGCTCGCTGTGTAACTGTGTTTCGTCATCATGTTGCAAATTCAAATATCACGAATTACCCTATAAACAAATATTCATGTAACTGTAACTGTGCAACTTCAGATATCGCGGCACCACAACAATGGCACAATATGCTTGTTTTACTATGCTGCTGACACAACGAGGTCACCGACGCTGCTGCTTGCCAGTTGGGGCCTGCAGCTACTGCCCACATGCTTCTGTGGTGGATGCCCAGCGGGATGCAAACGCACGGGAACTGCTGGTGTCGTCGCTCGCTCGAGCTTCCTGGAGGCCACAACAGCTGGCCCTCGCTCGTAGGAGGTTACACAAAAAGTCCATCAAAACTCGTCATGCAAGGATCACGTCTTTGCTTGCATGGTCCACTCATGGTCGCTACAAGACAAGCATGCAGATCGATCCAAACATCCAGCAAAATGATGGAAAAAGTATCCACCAATCTAATGCTAGTTACAGCATTGAACCTGAGATGCCCCTTATCCGTCGAGACTCCAATCCGCGTCAGATCGACAGGAGCCTGAAGTTGCTCCCCCGAATCCTCCACTCACCAAACCTGCAACAGATTTCCCACGAGATCCCATGTTGGTGCTGCGCTTGCCCGTGGTGCTGCGAGACTGCTGGTACGGATCTACGCGCGCACATGGACTGGGCCGCCGTGCCCCACCCTCCGGCTTGCCGCAATCTTCAGTGGGCGATGATGCGGAGGCCACAGATCTGACTGTCGTCGTAGCAATGGGCACCGTGTTGTTGGTGGGGAATCGACCGCTGCCGACCAGCGGGAGGCGGAGGGAGCCCGGCGGCTGGTCGGGCTGCGCCGCGCCAACTGGGCCGTGCACAGGCGGCCAGGCGTGCGCCGTCGGGTGGAGGCGGACGCTGGGGAAGAAGGATGATTGGAGACGGGATCGTTTGGCAGTGGGGAGGGCGGGGATTGCTAGCTGGTGCCGTCAAGTCGGGATGCGGGACTGGGCGGCGCGCCCACATAGGGGAGGATGTTTGCTGGCCGGTGAAAACAGGTTGGGTGCATTTCTTATTATATAGATGCACCCGGGTGCATTTTAGGCCTGCCGTATATATATATATATATATAGTATAGTCTGTAGCTGGCTACAAAACACCATATTCTGTAGCCGGACCAACCTACCGCACCCGTGCTCACCAAACCGACCGCACCGCACTCTTACCAAATCGTCATTACAACTTGTTAGCTAGCTTGCTAGCTTACTAGTGTGTGTCGACAACAGCTTTTGGCAGAATGACTTTCGGATCAAAAAAATTAAGAAGGAAAAGGTGGTGCTTGCATGGTTGCTGGGCTCGGCGTACTGACCCGCTGCCGCTGGGGTGCTGCTCTCGTTGTTGCCAAGCCAGGCCTCCTTGACTGCTTGGGCCGCGCGAGCGTGTTGGCCCATGGCCGGTTGTGCTGCTGCTGCTACATGACCCGAGTGGAGACTGGCCGAGCGCGTGCTAGCTAGCTGCTGTACCGGTTCATTCGTAACTCCAGCTCTGGTTCCTTTACGAAGCAAAAGTGCCGCCGCCGTCTGGTTCTGTCTCCCGAGAGCGCACGAAGAAAGAAAGTCGAGCGGTGCTGCCTGCTTCTGCCCGTTGGAGGAGCGCGTGGGAGATCTACTGCCCACCGTTGTGTTGTCGTCGGCCACCAACCAGCAGGGAAAAAGGGCTCCGACTCCCCTTCCAGGCTCCCGCTCTTGGCCAACTCGAATTTCACAGTGAGCCTCTTCCTCTTGTTCCCCATTTCAAACCCTAAGCTCTCATCCTTCCCTCTCTCTCACTCCATTGATTTGAGCCCCAATCAAGTGAGAGAGCAAGTGCTAGAGATTGATTCGAGAGCTCCAAGTGGATCCTCTTTCTCTCCTCTCTATTTTCATGGTGGATTTTTAGATCTTGAGAGGAGATTGGGAGAAATTGAGAAACCCTAGTGTGCATGAATTTGTGATTCAAATTCTTGGCACTAGGTGGTTATGTAATTGTGGTATTCTTGTTTCTCTTGTTGATTGTCGTCACCTAGGCGGTTGGAGATGGATTGATTGGTGAGGGATTTGGTGATTGTGTCCGCCCCCCAATCAAGGTGATATTGTGAGGGTTGTTGTGGTTCCGGAGTGCTAAATTCCAACTCTAGGGGATTGCTCGAGTCATTGAGTTACCTCTCTTGTGAGTGGTGCCTTGGAGAGCCCTAGGGGCCGGCTAGCAAGTGCACCGCCTAGCCCAAGAACCATCCAAGTGTTGGTCGACACAACGAGGACTAGCTTGCCGGCAAGCAAGTGAACTTTGGGGATAAATCAATTGTGTCATCTCTTGCCTCCCGGTGAATTTGGATTATTTGACATATATTGTTGGAAATATTTATTTGGTGATTGGCATCATCCTCTACATCTCATCGTCGGTATAAAAGTCAAATTCCCTTCTCTCTCATTCTTGCAATATATATTGTGGTAGAGTAGCAATTAGAATTGCTTAGAGTAATTTATATATCTTGTTAGCTCTCTAACTAGTTTGAGTAGAGATATAACAATTGTGTGCCATAGAGACAATAATTACTAGAATTGCAATAGGTGGCTTGCATAACAATTAGAGCTAGAGCAAAGCGCATTTTCGCTATTTGTTTTACTAATATCTTTCTTTGTAGTGTCTTTGTAGAATTTTTATTAGGCTATTCACCCCTCTAGCCATTCGGGACCTTACAGGGCGGTACGCTCATGCTCCCAAGCGAGAGCGGCCACTCGAACCCGCTCCCGAGCCACTTGAAGCCTCGGCCTTGGTGGCAAGAAGCGCCCGGCAAGCGCCGCGTGGGTGCGGAGCATCATCGAGGGAGAGGCTGCGGCCGCGGAGCCAGAGGTGGTGCGGGAGAACCATCGAGGAAAGTTGCGCGGTCGTGGAGGGCGGCGGCTGGGGGCGCATGGCTGTAGGGGCATGCCGGGGCCCCCAGGCGCCAAGGGCTGCGGCAATGGCGGCCTCGCCAGAGCCGCCCGCGCCGGGGCCGCACAGGCACACGCCGCCTCCCGCACTTGAAGCAGCGGCGGTGGCCGCTGCGGATTGGGAAGGAGGAGAGGGAAGCGGGGCCACGAGCGCGCAGAAGAGGGCGCGCGCCCGGGTGCTTGGGATCTGCCGGCGGCGGTAGATGTCGGTGCAGGTACAGGAGGCGCCGCCCCAAGTCTTGGGAAGGTGCAGCCTGCAGCGTCGTTGGAACAGTCGGAGGGCGCTCGCCAACGCCATGCGGCCCGCGCCCCACCGCGGCGGCGTAGTAGCGGCGCCCGCTCCCGGGGCGCGGGGGGCACCGGTGCGGAGCTTGCGGCGGTTGTGGTGGCACAAAAAGGTCGAGCAGGCGGGTCGGTCGGAGGCGGCCGGGGCCGCGCGGGGCCGCTCGCGGGCAGGGTCGTGCCCGCCAAGGCCACTCCGCACGCGGCCGGCCGGCGGGTGGTGGCGGCGCTAGGGGGCCACGCACGGGAGAGGGGAGGGAAGAGGGAGGGAGGGTGGCGGTCGGCCGGCCATGGAGGCAATGGCGGCGGCGACAACACACGGGAAGAGGAATGAACCTAAGCGGATACCGTGTTAGATGAAATATTCACCGTGTGTATTCCTCCAAACCCTAGAAGGGTGGACAATATAGTTCGTACATGGGCCTTTACTCATATACACTAATAACACAAACCTTCAATTTTAATTTTTGTTTGATTGGGCTGCTTGCAAATGAAACCGTTTGTGTATTGGAAATTGTCTTGTATGATAGCGAATTGGGAAGTGATAGCAACTTGTTTTGAAGAGCCAATTTCTCACTTGTCTGTGTCATCTATTTTTGAATGGCTTAGAATTTGGTCGCTAATGAAAGTTTCATGCCTCTCGCTATTTTGGCCTACATTAGTCTAGGATTGGCACAAAACCAAGCGGTGCAGCTCTACATGCATGATGTGCTAATTAAGCGATAGTGAGGAAACCGATAATGAAATGTTTTTCTCTCTCAATCACGGGCTCTAATGGTGAGAAACCGATAAGAATTTTGACCCAAATTGCAACTACAGGTTGGGCAAAAGTTGACCAAATCAATGTTTTCATTAGTCAAATTCTTTTTTATTTGTGATAAAGGGTGCGCTTGGGAAAAATATGGCATTTGTATAAGATAAAAAAATTGTTGTACAAATAATCCTCATGTATTATTGATTTAACTGTTTCTCATAATATGGTCTCTTACGTGTTCTCATAAGAAGATGCACATAAATGTTTCCTCAACTCCACGTGGGTTAATAAGCGAAATCAAATTAAAGCATACGAGTGTCACAAACCGGATCATTACGGGGTGACACGTGACTGCGCGCCCGACAGGGGCGTTGGCGGCGGTGGCGCGGCGGGAGGGCGGCGCGTTGGCGTGGGGGGGTAGGAAGAGAAGGGAATATATTTCCTTTATTGCTTGTTGACCTAAAAGATTCTGAGACCCCTTACTTTAATAGCCCGACTAGTGGGACTTGTAAACCAAACAATCTCTCTAAAAGGTTTCCTTATATGATTGGAATACCTTTTCTACAAGCAATCCTATTTATTTTCCTAATAAGGGTCTTCCTTATAGATGGAATATTCCCTTGCACACCTAAAGTCCTAAGATAATCCTAGCCAAACTTTTTCTTTATTTCCTAATTAATTTCGAAGAACTTGCGAAGGGAGGGAGGAGGCGGCGCGGCGGTGCCCCCCCTCGGGCCTCATGGGCTGTCACCCTAGGCCCTATTTCCTAGCACATGACATCTCCCCCCTTCTCCGACCGGCGCGTCCTCGTCTTTGGATGAATGTCCATTCGGTGGCGCTTTGGGGAAAGATGCAGCACTTTTTGTCATGATGAGCTCAACTGTAGAATCAGCTTCCCATGTACCGGGTACCGCGGGATCATGTTCTCCCGGGTCCGCAAGGGCGCGAACTCCAAGAGATAGTGGAGGTTGCCAATGTAGCTGTGGTAGATGTACTGGTGGACGGCGCGTCCCTACTGTGTCGCTGTCTGTCGATGAGCCTCAAGCAAGAGCTCACTCGGAACTTCCGCCTCAAGGTGTTGATGCACCATGTCGCGAGGCGGGCTCTCTAGAAACAAGAAGCGGTCGTTTAGCGGAGGAGTGACGAAGAGGGGCAGTAGGCGCCAAACAGTGATGTCGCGGCGAGTAGGGGGTGTTGCAACCAGGTTCAGCATCGTACCGTACATGAAGGAGCCGACGTCGAACATGGACGGGGAGAGCTGATGTGTTCCCCTCTCTGCATCGTAGCTGATGTGGACATTGTTGATGGTGAGGAAGAGGCGGTCCATGCCGTCGAGGAAGACGACGCGAGCTGGACCCACGTGGTGGCGCCATGGCCAGATGCCGCCCAGCAGGATGGCAGTTGGCGCCGCTGTTGTCGGTGGCGTCGAGTAGGCGCTAAGGGCGATGAAGTTCGTCCTGCGAGCCCCTCCCTAAAGTAGAGCCTCCAGCAGGTCTGGTAGTAGTTGTGAAGAAGCCGAGATGTAGAAGCGGTCGTCGAAGAGAAGGAGACCGTCCTCCACAGTCCAGGCTGGTGCAGCAGTGCCCGTGGTGACGTCGAGGGTGATTCGTCGCAAGTGCTAGTCCTCCAATGTCGCCTGTCGTAGCTGGACGAAGACGCCTATCGATGTGTCGTAGGGGTCCAAGGCAGTGGCATGCCGTGGACGTTTGCCCGGCTCGGGGCGAAGCTCGAAAGTACCGCGAAGATGCCCCACTGAGGAGTCCGGGTCTCAGGGCGCTGTCGGGCGCATGGAGGAGGTCTTGGTGTGAATGTCGTGGCATTGCCGTCACGGTAGTATTGTAGCTCATTGGCGGCGAAGTCCCATGTCACCCTTCCTAGGCTTGCCGCGGGGCATGCTAAGGATGACATCGACGCCGTTGCGTACGTTGTATGACATAGGCGTCGATGTCGAAGACGTCCGTGTCGATGTGGAGCGGAACGTCGAAGGTGGCCGTTCGCGGTCGAAGTCGTCTTTGGTGCCAGCGGTGATCGACACGACCGGCCGAGTCTGCAATCCCGTTGTTCTCACCACACGAGGGTCGATGTAGTTGTGCCCGGCCCGAGTCGACGACGATATCGACGTAATTCCCGAGATGATGCCGGCGGGTAGAGAGAATGTGCACCACAAACCGGGACTTCGGGTCCCCGAATAGGGACCCCCGAGGTCGGCGCCGCCGCGGTGACGTCATCGATGGCGGCGCCCTCCTTGTCGCCGCTGTAGTCATTGAAGATCGTGATGTCGAACAGGTGCTTGCACTGTGACCGCGTGTGAATGGCTCGTCACGCTTGAAGCACGATCCGCCTTTGCGTCGCTCTATCATCTCCCTCCCGTGTCAGCCATTTGAACGGTCGGGTCGATGTCGAGGCGATGTCGGTGGTGTCATTGTCGGCGCTGTAGTCGAGGTAGAGGCGCGAGTGCTTTGCCCCGCCGGCTGCGATGGCTTGCCAAAGTTGTAGAGGATGGTCGGGCGGCGCCATACGCCGGGCGGGGACATGGTCGTCTCCATGTCCTTTGGATTTTGCAGCTCGACGTCCGTCTTCAGCGGTACCCCCAGTCCTGCTGTATAGATGTTGACCTGTTGCTTGTCGTCGAGGTGGCCTGCACGCGCCACATGCGCCAGAACTGCTCGGTGTACTCATCCACGATGTGCTCGTCTTCCTCATCGATGCCGGTTCACCCAATGGATTCCGCTTTGGTAGTCGGGCGGCGCTCGCTTGACGTCTCGGGCGGCTTCGTCCAATCTGCCAAAGACCTTCTCCCGGGGACAACCGCGATGTACCAATCGATGTGCTCCTCCCGTGAGATGATATGAAGCATACCAGACTTGCTCTTGTGGTTGGCGTACCTTGTCCCCTAAAGAATTGTTCACGCCCGGTTGAGCCATGGTAGTGGATCGCCCTTGCCATCATATGTCGGGAAGGACAATTTTATGCGACGAGGTGCGAGGCCTAGAAAGTGCTCTACTGGAGAGGGAGGGGCGGCGCATGCGCGCCGGTGCCGGTGCCCCTCCCGGGCGACGGCTTCATTTCGAGGAAGTTGGCCAACATCTTTTCCGGATCACCGCTGGAACTGGATCATTCGCGGACGTTTTGCCCCCGCCCCGTTCTTTCCTTTGATGAAGGCGCGCCGAGTCCTCCATGACCGTCTTGGCGTGAAGCCTCGGCCTCCTTGAGCGGCTTTTGATGCGTCTTGCCTCTACCGGATCGGTACCGGAGAGGACAGTAACTTGATCGGCGAGCGTGTCGAGACGGGTGGTGAAGGTGGAGAACTGCTTCCCCAGATCGGTCAGCATTGTAACACCCCAGGTGTTAATTACTAGCTAAGCAACGGATTTGGACAAAGACAAGTATATTAGTTCATGATCGTGAACTCGAAGCGTCAATTTTGGAGCAAAAACAAGTTTTTATGTTTATATCGGAGCCTGGTTAAGGATATAAGTGATTAGTGGGGAAACTATGATTTCCTATGCTCCGCCTCTCAATCTATATGTGCCTTAGCCAGTGGTTAAGTTTCATGAAGATCGGAATCAAAAAGTCACATGAAATGATAAGTCATGCATTTACTTATATAGTGTTTTGGTGGCTCAATAATGTAACTGGAGCAGGAGAAGTTAACCAACCCCTTGCCACGGCACTCAAATGACTCTAAATGAACTCTCCAACAAAAGTCATTAAGGGTTCATGTTGAGCAATTGCCTCGAAAAATGCTCGGAAAGGCTCAAAACCCCGGTTCGGAAGTTTATTGGGTTAATGCGTTGACCGAAGTGGAACTATATTTTTACGAGCAAGATATGAAGTTTGACCTTTAAGTGAAATTGGAGATTTTGAGGAGTACAACAAAAGTTATTTATGGGTCAAGTCATGCTTTGGCTCCTAAGTGCCTCAAATACAACCCTCAAGTTGAAAGAAAAGGTTAAATTCGGGACTTAGAATTTTTCTAAGTCCGAAATTAGTATCCGACAGGGATCGACGTCTCGCGTTCTCGAGATTTTGCTAAGCAACTTGAGTTGGACCAAAATACGGATTTGAGTTTATGCTTTGAAGACCAACATATCAAAAGTTGAGATCGATCGGATTTGATTTGACAAGGTTTTGACAATCATTTCCAAGTATCATTAAGTCGTTGACAATGTAAGTTTTGGAGATGATTATCTCTTAATCGGGCAGATTAATGGTCACGGGCCCTGTTTATGAAAAATGAAGGTTGATCGGTGGAGAACATTTTTGCCTCTTGGCCCATCTTCAAACTCGGCCCGAAATAGCCCAAACCGGCATCCAAACCGACCTCCGTTGACGGGCGTCAAATGTTCGATGGAATGCCGCAAGGATTTTTTGCGTCGGGAGAGCGCGTCCACTCCATTGTCGCCACCGATGTTTCTCGTGTCGGCTCGTCCGGCGTTTGGTCGCCTACGGTTGGAGGCGAAGCCGTGACCGAGTGTGCCTGTCCCAACCGTCTATCCCTCGCTCTCCCCCGCTCTCTTCCGCACAGCCGGCGGTTGCGCGCGCGCGTCGCCATGGGACGGCCGCCCAAGCTCCATGGCGCCGTTTTTTTTCCTCCACCCGGCCACCACCGGTCGCCCGAGCGCCCGGAAGACCGCCCTCGCCTCCCTTTTCCGCCTCTCGCCGCTCCTCGGGGCTTGCGCCGCGCCGACGTTGATGCCGCCGCGGCTGTCGCCTCGGTCGGCCGCGCGCGTGGCCAGGCCCCTACGGGCTACCTCAAGCCGGGCTGGGGCCGGCGCGGGTGCGGCCTGGTGCCGTCTTGCCTCGCCGCCGTCCGCCGTGGGGGAAGCCGCCCCGCCGCCAGGTGTGCCGCCGCCGACGCTGCCCGCCCCGCTCTGCTTCCAACGAAGAAAGAAGAAGAGGAAGGAAAAAGAAGTTGAGGAAGGACTTGTTTGTAAAATCGGAAAACTCCGTGGAGCTAGGTGAGAAGTCTCATGACTCATATGAATAGTGTTTTGTACCTATTTATAATTTCATAGAAGTCCGAGGGTCTTTTTATAAAAGTGCTAAGTCAAGGTCCGGATGGGCCGCTGTTGGGCCGGCCTTTCATCGTTCCTTTGGGCCGGCATTATTTATTGTTATGGGCCGGACCATGCACGATGCCGACCAAGCAACGATCTTTGGGCCAACTTTCGGCCCGAAGGCCTTTTTTCTTTTTAGCAAATGAATTTTCAATTTCTATTTATATGAATAGTATCTGTTTTTGTTATTTTTATATAAATTCAAGTAGTGCTTCTAAAATTCTGAAAATTTTTGTATAGCCTTTTCATGATGTCTAGTATTTATGAAAATTTTGAAACTTTGATTTTGAATAGTTCTTGCATGATTTAAAAATACAAATTTTAATTGAAAAATGCATCTTCCATGATTTTTAGAAAATAAAATATATTTCCAAAATTCATGAAAATTTATTTGGTGCTGTTTTTATGATGTGACCTGCTTGTACAAAAAGTTTGGAGCCATTTTGAAATGTTTAAATTATTTTCTATTTTATGCTTTATTTATTTAATTAGAAAATAAGATGATTAGTGACTTCCGACTTAGGTTTTTGAGTGAGTTTTGGGTTGTTTTGTGAACCCTAAACCACACCATGTCAGATGGTACTTGAGAACTCCTTAGGCAATGGTGATGATATCTTGTAGAGAAGTTCAACAAGTTGGTTTTGTTTGGTTGCAACTTTATCGTGAAGGAAAGTTGTACTCAAGTTATTTATTATTTCATGCATACATCAAGCATCATGTTTACCATTCTATCATGCTAAAGCATGCATCATTATCCACGTGTAGAGTATACGAGAGTGAGTCGGATCGTGTTGATGGAGCCTTGGAGACGGCGTTGAGATGGCTCGCGATGATCAAGTTTCGGAGAAAATCCGCCCCGTCGACAAGGATGCCATCAAGTTTGATGTCGATAATCTTTTCTACGGAATCGACTTTCCTCGCAACTCAGGCAAGCCCCGGTTCATTTAAACTTTCCTTGTGTTTTAAAAGCTTTATATCACCTTTGCTTTGTGCTTTGCATTAGGTGATAGGAGTTGATGACAACCTATTTGATGCATTATCATTCCTTGATTATTTCAATATCTACCTTGATAACCTGTTTTGCTAAAATGCTAGAACGATTAGCCTTGCTATATTAGTTAGACTTTTTGAGTCAAAATGTGACAAGTCCCTTATGATAGCCCGAAGAGGCATTTGATGAGAAAGGATGCTATATGAGAAAACCATTGGGATATGGTGTTGAAATTGAGACCGGTCGGGTAATTTGCATTGAGAATGGAGTCTCGGTGTAGTATTTCCGGCTTGTCGATTAAGGACTGGAAACGTGTAAGATATGTGGATTGAGACTATGGAACGCATAATCTGCACCGAGGTCGTTGGACCAATGGCACGTCTGTCATGGGTGTCATCCCATCACGGTCGACCCTAGTTCTCGACGCATACTCGGTAAGCCGATCTTGGGGGTGTCAAATCGGAAACGCATACAACCGCCGCCTTTGGGAGTGGAGAGATGGCGGGAGTACATGTTACCCTCGTGGGTTAAAGTCCCGGATTGGAGGTGTACGGTATTCTCGGGTGGCGTGGGGCGGTTCCGCTTTTGAGTATCCGAGGAAAGGGTTGATATATGCAAGCTTAAGTGCTACATATGTCGTGTGGAAAGAACTCCCAATTTGGGTTAATCGATTTCGAAATCGCCGTGCTTCTCGGATATGGAGACTTGGTTTCCCCTTACATCGTAGTTTAAATATGAAACTATGAAGAGATGGAATAAGTGATGGAACTTCTACAAGTGTATGCTATAGTGTAAGATCACCTAGAATAGGTGAGAAACTTACTTGAAAATAAAATGTTGAAAGTAAGGATTTACCATTAGTAAGCTTTTTTCGCAAAAAGAGTCCTTGATTCTTGCTAAAAGCCTTACCTTGATTCCTATTAGACCAGCATTCCCGAGTCTTCTCCTATTTTCTTTTTAGTCGGGTAAGTCTTGTTGAGTACTCCCGTGCTCGAGGGGTTTGTTGACCCCGGTTGCGGAGTCTTGACTGCGGTCTTTTTAACCAAGGTTATGTCGGTGGGCACGACATGATCCGGTTTATCTTCCGATTCTACCTAGCTTCATAATTAAGTTAAGTTTACTCAAGTGTAACTTATTCACTATTTGTAAAGTTAATGTTATTATTCTTCCAAGACTCGATCTATATGTTTATAACAAATGTTGTAATGTTGTAGCTACTCCTTTGTTGATCCTGGTATGAGATATCAATAGGGCTTCTTAAGTTATCGGGTGTATCTCGCATTGGTGTCGCCGAGGTCTTTGGGGCAATGACAGTGCGAGGTGGGCCCGTAATTAGGAGGTTCTACATTACAAGCATCCGCTGCCGTCTCGGCGTCCATGGTGGTGGGTGGATCGTAGTGGCCTCCGGATACCGGTGTCACAAACCGGATCGTTACGGGGTGACACGTGGCCCGACGCGCCCGACAGTAAGGCGAGCACCCGACGTTGACGGTGGTGGCGGCACGGCCAGGCGAAAGGCGAGGCGCGCTGGCAAGAGGGGGGTAGGGAGAGAAGGGAATAGATTTTCTTTATTGCTTATTGACTGAAAGATTACGGACCCCTTACTTTTATAGCCCGACTAGTGGGACTTGTAAACCAAGCAATCTCTCTAAAAGGTTTCCTTTATATGATTGGAATACCTTTTTTTACGAGCAATCCTATTTATTTTCCTAATAAGAGTCTTCCTTATAGATGGAATATCCCCTTGCACACTAAAAGTCCTAAGATAATCCTAGCCAAACTCTTTCTTTATTTCCTAATTAATTTCGAAGAACCCGCGGAAGGGAGGCGGCGGCGGCGGCGGCGGCCGCAAGGCCGCGCCCGGGCGGCGCGGTGCCTACCCCCTCGGGCCTCGTGGGCCTGTCACCCTAGGCTCTATTTCCTGGCATATGACATACGGCGTCATTACAACCAAGTCAGCTGGGCGGCAGATTCCTATGGTCTTCCTGGAGATGATCAAAGAGGAGTTCAACAAGAGATATGCAGGTGGCAAAGCATAAGCCAACAGTCGCACCCGAGATTTTGTGTAATAGTTCTCATTCTTTGTCTGCAAGAACAAGATATTTTTTCAGATTTTCAGATGCATTTCGAATATTGTACAATACCTTTTTTCTTTAATCCTCACTGTGGGCATGCTTGGGGACAGGCAATGCAGGCTGAGGCTTAGAGACCAGAGATGCAGTACTATACTGATCACCAGAGCAGGTAAGTTGTCC